>RJVU01049825.1:1949496-1989864 GCA_003731715.1 Anabarilius grahami | reverse complement strand
GTTTAAACAGGTTTCAAGCATGAATTAACATGTTGTTAACATGAATTAGCATATTGCTAATACTGCAAGATTGTTTTAACACATTGCTAACATGAATTAGCATGTTGGTAGCATGTTTTAGCTCGTTAACATTTTGTTATCATAATTTATCATGTTGCTAGCATAAATTAGCATGTTTTGATAACACGTTTAAACAGGTTTCAAGCATGAATTAACATGTTGTTAACATGAATTAGCATATTGCTAATACTGCAAGATTGTTTTAACACATTGCTAACATGAATTAGCATGTTGGTAGCATGTTTTAGCTCGTTAACATTTTAACATTTTGTTATCATAATTTATCATTTTGCTAGCATAAATTAGCATGTTTTGCTAACATGTTTTAACACATTGCTAGCATGATTTAGCACTGCTAGCATGAATTATCATGCTTTAGTGTATTGCTAGCATGAATAGCATGTTGTTAGCATGTTTTAACACATTTTACGTTTTATGACATTGCTAGCATGAATTAGCATGTTTTGCTAGCATAAATTAGCTAGTTTGCTAACATGTTTTAGTACATTGCTGGTCAGATTAACACAGCTAGCATAAATTATCATGTTTTAGCGTATTGCTAACATGAATAGCATGTTGTTAGCATTTTTTAGCACATTTTTAGCATATTTGATTACATTGCTAGCATAAATTAGCATGTTTGCTAACATGTTTCACCACATTGCTAGCATGATTTAGCACTGCTAGCATGAATTATCATGCTTTAACATTGCTAACATGAATAACATGTTCTACCACATTGTTAACATGTTTTATTACATTGCTAGCATATTTTATCATGTTTGCTAGCATAAATTAGCTAGCTTGCTAACATGTTTTAGTACATTGCTGGTCAGATTAACACAGCTAGCATGAATTATCATGTTTTAGGGTATTGCTAACATGAATAGCATGTTGTTAGCATTTTTTAGCACATTTTTAGCATATTTGATTACATTGCTAGCATAAATTAGCATGTTTGCTAACATGTTTCACCACATTGCTAGCATGATTTAGCACTGCTAGCATGAATTATCATGCTTTAACATTGCTAACATGAATAACATGTTCTACCACATTGTTAACATGTTTTATCACATTGCTAGCATATTTTATCATGTTTTGCTAGCATAAATTAGCTAGCTTTGCTAACATGTTTTAGTACATTGCTGGTCAGATTAACACAGCTAGCATGAATTATCATGTTTTAGCGTATTTTGCGAACATTAATAGCATGTTAACACATTTGTAGCATATTTTATTACTTTGCTAGCATTAATTAGCATTTTGCTAACATGTTTCACCACATTGCTAACAGCAACATTCTAATTCACGCTAATAGTGATGAATCATGCTAGCAATGTTCTGAAACATGTTAGAAACATGCTAATTTATGCTAGCAAAATGCTAAAACATACAAAAAATGCTAACAACATGATAATTCATGTTAGCAATGTTCTAAAAAAATGCTTAGCGATATGCTAATTAATGCCAGTAACATGTTAATTCATGCTTGAAACCTGTTAAAACATGCTAGTTCATGCGAGAAATGTGCTAAAACATGTTGCTAGCATGATTTAGCATTCTGATAGCATGAATTAGCATGTTGATAATTTAACTTAAACTTTTTTTCGTTCAAAATTGACAACATTTATATAAAGAGCGAGTACATCATGAATCCTTCTTCCAAACCGTGTCTTTGTCTTTTCCTGAATCACAGCAGTTCACCTATAAATACCTTTAAGTCCTAATTAGGATACGACGGGTTTTGAAACTTTTTGACTCACCAGTTCTTTTCGAAGCCAAACCAGAGCTTCGTCAATATTATCGAATCCTCCAAGGCTTTTAGAGATCAGGCCGTTTCCTGCAGTCACTTGGGAATTCTCGATGTTCCTCAGAGGCGTCGCGCTGGGCTTCAGTCCAGCTCCGTTCTCCAGCTCTGATGATCTCTCCGGCACGGCCGAGCCTCCGGAGCTCTGAGCCTCCACTCGTTCCTTCCACTCGAGATACGACGGCCTTCTGGTTTCAAGTCTCAGCTTCTCAGTCAGTGCTTTCAGGTTTCTCAAATGATCATCTGGGGCAACCTCAAGGCCATCACAGTCCTCTATATTAATCTGAGGCATTGAGCTCGCATCCATGGCCTTTGAGGAAGCGGTTAGTGTCGCCAGAAATAAACAGTGAAAATCAGAGGTCAGATGATCTCATCGCCTTGTTTGATCAATAAAGATACAGACCTTTGGATTTGCTTGCATGGATGGTGAGTCTCTGGGGCTATAAAATAAATCAACAATGCATATATTGACCTTCCATGTCTCCAGCAGTATCATCCCGGTAGTGTAGTCCTCCAGACATATCTCGCTTCTTGATCCTTTCCTTCAATTGAAACAAACTTGGTTACCTTTTTATCGTTTAAATGTTTAGGCCTAATATTAAATATTTAATTACATACAGTACAGTTCAAAAGTTCGGGATTATTTTTAATGTTTTTAAAAGAAGTTTCGTCTGCTCACCAAGGCTACATTTATTTAATTAAAAATACAGTAAAAAACAGTAATATTGTGAAATATTATTACAATTTAAAATAACTGTTTTCTATTTAAATATATTTGACAAAGTAATTTATTCCTGTGATCAAAGCTGAATTTTCAGCATCATTACTCCAGTCTTCAGTGTCACATGATCCTTCAGAAATCATTCTAATATGCTGATCTGCTGCTCAAGAAACATTTAATGTGTACAATTGTACAAAATATTTGTGTACAATATTTTTTTTCAGGATTATTTGATGAATAGAAAGTTCAAAAGAACAGTGTTTATCTGAAATCTAATCTTTTGTAACATTATAAATGTCTTTACTGCCACTTTTGATTGATTTAATGCATCCTTGCTGAATAAAAGTATTCATTTCTTTAATTTCTTTTCAAAAAAATAAAAATAAAAATTCTTACTGACCCCAAACTTTTGAACGGTAGTGTATAATGCTACAGAAGCTTTGTGTTTCAGATAAATGCTGTTCTTTTGACCTTTCTATTCATCAAGGAATCCTGAAAAAAAAAGTACACAACTGTTTTCAACATTGAAAATAATCATAAATGTTTCTTGAGCAGCAGATCAGCATATCAGAATGATTTCTGAAGGATCATGTGACACTGAAGACTGGAGTAACGATGCTGAAAATTCAGCTTTGATCACAGGAATAAATTACTTTGTCAAATATATTCAAATAGAAAACAGTTATTTTAAATTGTAATAATATTTCACAATATTACTGTTTTTTACTGTATTTTTAATTAAATAAATGTAGCCTTGGTGAGCAGACGAAACTTCTTTTAAAAACATTAAAAATCTTAGTGGTTCCAAACTTTTGGACTGTACTGTATATATTTTAGCATAAAGTTATATACTTAATGTGATGCATAAATGAAATGGTTACAATTTATTTCAAAAGTCCACTGTAGATATTCTACTCACTGTATGCAGTTTGTCAGCTAACTCTCACTGGAGTATTAGTAGACTGTTAGGTTCGGGTTAGTAGAATAAGTTGACATGTAGTTGCAAAGTTACTTATACAGTTGCAAGAAAAAGTGTGTGAACCACTTGCAGAATCTGTGAAAATGTCAAAATTTTAACAAAATAAGAGAGAGAATTTAAAATGCATGTTATTTTTTATTTAGTACTGTCCTGAGTAAGATATTTTACATAAAATATGTTTACATATAATCCATAAGACAAAAAAAAATAGCTGAATTTATTAAAATATCTCCGTTCAAAAGCTTGGGAACCCTTGATTCTCAATACTGTGTGTGGTTACCTGATGATCTATGACTGTTTGTGTGTTTTGTGATGGTTGTTCATGAGTCTGTTTGTTCTGAGCAGTTAAACTGAACTCTGTTCTTCAGAAAAATCCTCCATGTCCTGCAGATTCTTCAGTTTTTAAGTTTTTTATTGCATATTTGAACCCTGTCCAGCAGTGACTGTATCCGTCTTTTCACACTGAAGACAACTGATGGACTCAAACACAACTATTAAAAAAGGTTCAAACATTCACTGATGCTCCAGAAGGAAACACGATGCATTAAGAGTCGGGGGGTGAAAACATTTGGAATTTGAAGATCAAGGTAAAAATTGTACTTAATTTGTCTTCCGGGAAACATGCAAGTATCTTCTGTTGCTTCCGAAGGGAAGTACTAAATGAAAAAAAAATTATATTCAAGCGAAATAAGAAAAATTTGGACTTCTTCATCCTGTTCAAAAGTTTTCACCCCCCGGCTCTTAATGCATCGTGTTTCCTTCTGGAGCATCAGTGAATGTTTGAACCTTTTTTAATAGTTGTGTTTGAGTCCATCAGTTGTCCTCGGTGTGAAAAGATGAATCTCAAAATAATTCAGTCACAGCTGGAAAGGGTTCAAATATGCAAAAAATGCTGGAAAACTGAAGAATCTGCAGGACATGGAGGATTTTTCTGAAGAACAGAGTTCAGTTTAACTGCTCAGAACAAACAAGGGACTCATGAACAACCATCACAAAACAAAAAAACAGTCGTGGATCATCAGGTAACCACACACAGTATTGAGAATCAAGGGTTCACAAGCTTTTGAACGGAGATATTTTAATAAATTCAGCTACTTTTTTGTCTTATAGATTATATGTAAACATCTTTAACTCAGGACAGTACTAAATAAAAAATAACATGCATTTTGTATGATCTCTCTTATTTTGTTAAAATTTTGCACATTTTCACAGATTCTGCAAGTGGTTCACACACTTTTTCTTGCGACTGTAGTTAATCAAATCAAACTTTATTCAATATCTGTTGTAGGGTATTACCATCTGAATACCACAGTTAACTGTCAGCTTTGTTTGTAATTAGTTTCTTTGTTCTTATTATATTGCTGACTGTTTACTTCTCTTCTGTATCTGTTTTGAGGACCTTTTACTTACATTGGATAACCTATTAGTTTTTGCTGAAGTATTGATAATTGTGAAATTTCACTGATAATTAAATTTTCTCATATCATGAAATAAGACGCCTAATCGTGATTTCAGTATTGACCAAAATAATCGTGATTATGATTTTTGCCATAATCGAGCAGCCCTACTCCTAATCCAGATCTTCTGGAGTGAATCATGGGTTAAACGGGAAGTTTACTGATCACGTGGACACTTTCCATCCATGCCTTATATCACACTCTGGATCTTACAAAGCTGGCGGTTGCCATAGCAACTAAGCCCAGCCTATGAGTCAGCAGCACTGAAGACTGTCTGCTCTAAAGAAATAAATGTCACTACCAGCCAGACCTGTGACAATGAGCAAAGTCTCTCATTACTCTAATACAGATTAGCAAAAATACTGCCGATCAGACATAATCACATGAAGTAAGTGGAAAAGAATTGGCATTTTTCTTATAATGTAATTGGTCTCAGGACCACCCACATTTTTAACGCTTTCCCACAAAGCTGTCTGTCTAATGTACGTGTGATTTAGTGTTTGGCATACAGCCTTGATGTATTTCATCGTCACAGCTGCTCTTGGAATGTGTCTTTCCCATAAGAGGAGAGGATGTTAGAGTATGTTGGTTCTTAATTGGCCCCAGTTTAACCTCCACACGGCTCCAGGACTTTAATCACACTCCTGACCAACGTCTCGGCTCATTTAGCACGCTTTGTTCCACCTCCTGCACTCTTCCAGCTCTGTGTGTGGCAGCAGTAACATCACTCATCTCACGGGGGATCCATTCATCCCAGACCACTCTCACTACAGTCTAAAAAAATGTGCTTAATACCTGGACTTTAAAATATGAGACAAACTAATGATAATTCATGGTGAAATAAGGTTGGAGTCTCTACAAAGAGTATGAAACTACTGTATGGAATGTGAGAAACAAATTACATGTCTAGGTTCTGATGAATATTCATATTCACATTCTGTTTACATAAAAATATGTAAAAGCCTGTAGTACTATATTTATCAACAGAAAAAAATGAGCTCTGAAGTTTTGCCTTTGCATTTACTTTATTTATAATATAATATAATATAATTAGTGCAGTCAAATCGATTAATTGTGAGTAATCGCATCTAACATAAAAGTTTGTTACTATATATATTATATATATACATACACACACATATACAAACTATTACGTTGGACGCGATTACTCACGATTAATCGATTTGACAGCACTAAATATAATTAGTGCTGTCAAATCAATTAATCACATCTAACAAAAGTTTGTAACTATATATTTATCAATATATATTCATACACACACACACACAAACTTTTGTTAGACGCAATTACTCATGATTAATCGATTTGTCAGCAATAAATATAATATAATTAGTGCTGTCAAATCGATTAATCGCATCTAACATAAAAGTTTGTAACTACATATATTATATATATATACATACACACACATATACAAACTTTTACGTTGGACGCAATTACTCACGATTAATCAATTTGACAGCACTAAATATAAATAGTGCTGTCAAATCAATTAATCACATCTAACATATAAGTTTGTAACTATATATATATTGTATATATACATTCACACACATATACAAACTTTTATGTTAGATTAATCATTTTGACCACTAAATATAATAGCTAGTGCTGTCAAATCAATTAATCGCATCTAACAAAAGTTTGTAACTATATATTTATCAATATATATTCATACACACACACACACAAACTTTTGTTAGACGCAATTGCTCATGATTAATCAATTTGTCAGCAATAAATATAATATAATTAGTGCTGTCAAATCGATTAATCGCATCTAACATAAAAGTTTGTAACTATATATATTATATATATATACATACACACACATATACAAACTTTTATGTTAGATTAATCATTTTGACCACTAAATATAATAGCTAGTGCTGTCAAATCAATGAATCGCATCTAACATATAAGTTTGTAACTATATATATATTATATATATATATACATACACACACATATACAAACTTTTATGTTAGATTAATCATTTTGACCACTAAATATAATAGCTAGTGCTGTCAAATCAATTAATCGCATCTAACAAAAGTTTGTAACTATATATTTATTAATATATATTCATACACACACGCACAAACTTTTGTTAGACGCAATTACTCATGATTAATCGATTTGTCAGCACTAAATATAATATAATTAGTGCTGTCAAATCGATTAATCGCATCTAACATAAAAGTTTGTAACTATATATATTATATATATATACATACACATATACAAACTTTTACGTTGGACGCAATTACTCACGATTAATCAATTTGTCAGCACTAAATATAATATAATTAGTGCTGTCAAATCGATTAATCGCATCTAACATAAAAGTTTGTAACTATATATATTATATATATACATACACACACACATACAAACTTTTATGTTAGATTAATCATTTTGACCACTAAATATAATTAGTGCTGTCAAATCAATGAATCGCATCTAACATATAAGTTTGTAACTATATATATATTATATATATATATATTATATATATATATATACATAAACACACATATACAAACTTTTATGTTAGATTAATCATTTTGACCACTAAATATAATAGCTAGTGCTGTCAAATCAATTAATCGCATCTAACAAAAGTTTGTAACTATATATTTATTAATATATATTCATACACACACACACACACACACACAAACTTTTGTTAGACGCAATTACTCATGATTAATCGATTTGTCAGCACTAAATATAATATAATTAGTGCTGTCAAATCGATTAATCGCATCTAACATAAAAGTTTGTAGCTATATATTTTATATATATGCATACACACCTATAAAAACTTTCATGTTAGATGCGATTACTCATGATTAATCGATTTGACAGCACTAAATATAATATAATATAATTAGTGCTGTTAAATCAATTAATTGCATCTAACATAACTTTGTAACTATATATATATTATATATATACATAAACACATATACAAACTTTTATGTTAGATGTGATAACTCACTATTAATCATTTTGACCTCTAAATATAATAGTGCCGTCAAATCAATTAATTGCATCTAACAAAAGTTATCTATTTAAAAATATATAGGTAATATTTAATTAATTTGAAATATTTTTTAAATGGATTGAATGAATGATTCAATGACTTACTCAAATTCTTCATTACTGGATGAATCAGTGTTTTTGAACAAATCTCTTGAATGAACGATTCAATGACAAATACATTTTTAATAGTCACTTGTCACCACCTACTGGTGTAACGATATAATGATGTAATGCTTTATTTGAAGCATCAATTTACTTTCAAAAGATGATTTACTTGATTTTAATCGCTACCGTAGACATCAGTGTTTATATCCAAACTTTAAACTTTTATCCCATTACTTCTGTGATGATATGAATTATTGTAAGACAGAAGTAATGATACAGTGTGGTTAAAAAGACTGTTTGTGAAGCCATTTCATGCTTATACAAGACAATAGACAGAGCCGAATCGTTGTCATAGGAATAAGATCATGTGTTTGAATCAAGATCATGATCTTTTAATGATTAATCGTGCAGCTCTAATTGTGCGTAACGTCCATCTAAAATCTTTCTCTCTGTTTGTATGAACAGACGAGGGTCGTTCCAAAACACTCAGCACAAATTTTATACACACACACACAAACAAACTTTTGTTAGATGCAATTACTCGTGATTAATCGATTTGACAGCATAATTAGTGCTATCAAGTCGATTAATCGTGATTAATCGCATTTAATATAAAAGTTTGTAGTTATATATTATATATATATATGCATACACACCTATAAAAACTTTCATGTTAGATGTGATTACTCACGATTAATCGATTTGACAGCACTAAATATAATATAATTAGTGCCATCAAATCGATTAATCATGATTAATCGCATCTAATATAAAAGTTTGTAGTTATATATATTATATATATATATATGCATACACACCTATAAAAACTTTCATGTTAGATGCGATTACTCACGATTAATCGATTTGACAGCACTAAATATAATATAATTAGTGCTATCAAGTCGATTAATCGTGATTAATCGCATCTAATATAAAAGTTTGTAGTTATATATATTATATATATATATGCATACACACCTATAAAAACTTTCATGTTAGATGCGATTACTCACGATTAATCGATTTGACAGCACTAAATATAATATAATTAGTGCTATCAAGTCGATTAATCGTGATTAATCGCATCTAATATAAAAGTTTGTAGTTATATATTATATATATATATATGCATACACACCTATAAAAACTTTCATGTTAGATGCGATTACTCATGATTAATCGATTTGACAGCCCTAAATATAATAGAATAGAAATTTTCAAAAAAATAATAAAATAATTCTTTTTTCATGAATCATAATAATGGTTTTGAGTGCTGTATCTTTCCACACTCTCTAAAGTATTATGTTTAGAATGCAGATCTCAAAGGGAAAATTCTCCTTTTTTCCAGACATATTAAATGTTCTCAGGCCAAACAGACTAGTCATGACTGAATTTATCCATGTCTAATTAGATGCGGTGAACTTAAATGTCATATAGCTGGAGTGCAGATCTTGTTTCTCAGCATAAAATTATTGTCTTGTTTGGAGTGAAAATGAACTGTTCCAGCCAGAGTCTCGCTTCACGACCAATAAGATTAGTCATGAATTCTTTTCCTACATGACTAATAATTTTCCGCTGGAGCTGTTCGGTTGTCTTTTACATCTCATGTTATAACAAAACTTCTTTGATTAATAGTTTATTTATTACACATGTCACATAGAAATGATTAACTCAGACTAACCAATATAAACTACATATTAAAACCTGCCTGGGTGTTGAATAACCTGTCAAATCAGGAACATGAAATTTGTTTACTTTTCTTTTTCAAGACATGAATAACATCATAAATTATATTATTTTATGATGCACCTGCATTATATATCATATATATGCACCTATTATATATATGCACCTCCTCACTATTCATGGTCAGTGAGTGCAGCTGATTAAAATAGAGTTAATTTAAGATTATCCACAATAACCTAAGTGAAGTAGATCTTAGTAGAAAGTCATCTTTAAAAAACTTTCTGCGCGCAGAGGACGTATACCAGCTCAGTGATTCAAAGTGAAGATTTAAATACTTTTATTTTCTAATAATAATAAAATAAAATCGAAAATATCCAGTTCATATGTGATTTAGAGAGTCTGAACACTCCCTTCGTGCAGATAGCATTAAAGAAAAGATGAGTCTTACCTTCAGAGAAGTTTATCAGGCACTTGTAGTCTTCGCGTCCTGCTCTGCTGGAGAGCACAATAACACTGCTTTTACTCTACACTTGTTTCTTGAATGAGATGAGAGGCTCGAATGGAGGAGGGGCGTAAGTTGCGTCAGGTTGTGGTTGTCGTGGAGACGGTAAAGAATCTGCTCAAAGCCGCGAGTGAAGCAGCATCCCCGGATCTCACAGCAAGGAGAGGCTAACTTACACTCCTCTAAAACACTTACAGATGACCGCTGTCCGCTTGCATTAGCCTTATACAACTTTAGGAATGCTATGAAAATGTGGCTACTATCAAACATTTAAAAGCCCGATTTTACATCTAATTCAGCATAATTTTAATCATAAATATTTTAAAAGAATTTCACAGAGGCTTGCCTACATGTGACGCGTGTTATTGTGTGTATTTCAGTTCTTTCAAAAGGTATAAAGACCATAAGAGCACATTTTATCATCATATCAGGTCTATTTTCAAATACTTATTATGCAAGACTATATCAATGCATTAGGCCTATATATTGGGTAGGCTATTTGGGCTAATTAAAGGGATAGTTCACCCAAAACTGAAAATTCTGTCATAATTTACTCACATTCAAGTTGTTCCAAACCTGAACAAATTTCTTTCTTCTGTTGGACATAAAAGAAGATATTTAGAAAAATATTTGCAACCAAACAGATGTTGCGCACCATCGACTTCCAAAAATACTATGGAAGTCAATGGTGCCCCAAAACTGCTTGGTAACAAACAATCTTCAAAATATCTTGTGTTCAGCAGAATTCATACAGGTTTGGAACAACTTGAGGGTGAGTAAATGATCACAGAATTTTCATTTTTTTGAGGTGAACTATCCCTTTAAAATGCCTCTTGATGACCATTTATTATGTTTGTGTGACCTCTGGTGGAGAATATTGATAATGATACTTACAATACTCATATTCGTTTTTACATAACCTAAATATAAGATTATATACGTTTCATTAACATTCAAAAATAGCCAGAAAGTGTGTTTTTACATAACCTAAATAGACCCTTACAAACAGAAATTGTTCGTCGGAGGAGCTTGAGGTGGCTCTACTTTAGCGCTTTATTTGTTTACATTTGACAAAACACTGGGTAAATACTTAATTATAGATTTAATATCTCAGATATATTTATTTAAAACACAGGTTTTAATCGCTGTGGGGACTATAAGGGGCGGCAAAGAAAATTCGACCCCCTTCAAGTCGTTTTAAAATACAAGAACTGGTTTAAACCAGTTTTTTTTTTTATCAGTCATTTAAATATTATATATATATATATATCAGTACAGTCCAAAAGTTTGGAACCACTAAGATTTTTAATGTTTTTAAAAGAAGTTTCGTCTGCTCACCAAGGCTACATTTATTTAATTAAAAATACAGTAAAAAACAGTAATATCGTGAAATATTATTACAACTTAAAATAACTGTTTTCTATTTGAATATATTTCACAAAGTAATTTATTCCTGTGATCAAAGCTGAATTTTCAGCATCGTTACTCCAGTCTTCAGTGTCACATGATCCTTCAGAAATCATTCTAATATGCTGATCTGCTGCTCAAGAAACATTTAATGTGTACAATTGTACAAAATATTTGTGTACAATATTTTTTTTCAGGATTCTTTGATGAATAGAAAGTTCAAAAGAACAGCGTTTATCTGAAATCTAATCTTTTGTAACATTATAAATGTCTTTACTGCCACTTTTGATTGATTTAATGCATCCTTGCTGAATAAAAGTATTCATTTCTTTAATTTCTTTTCAAAAAAATAAAAATAAAAATTCTTACTGACCCCAACATTTTGAACGGTAGTGTATAATGCTACAGAAGCTTTGTATTTCAGATAAATGCTGTTCTTTTGAACTTTCTATTCATCAAGGAATCCTGAAAAAAAAAGTACACAACTGTTTTCAACATTGAAAATAATCATAAATGTTTATTGAGCAGCAAATCAGCATATTAGAATGATTTCTGAAGGATCATGTGACACTGAAGACTGGAGTAACGATGCTGAAAATTCAGCTTTGCATCACAGGAATAAATTACTTTGTCAAATATATTTAAATAGTACACAGTTATTTTAAATTGTAATAATATTTCACAATATTACTGTTTTTTACTGTATTTTTAATTAAATAAATGTAGCCTTGGTGAGCAGACGAAACTTCTTTTAAAAACATTAAAAATCTTAGTGGTTCCAAACCTTTGGACTATATATATATATAGTACTGCACAACAAAAAGACGTTTTATTGACATTTACGATTGTCATTTAGAGCTGCCTAAACATTAATCACACACTAACAAACGATTGAATTGAAATAAAATGAATAGTGTTGTTAGTTTTATCGCTAATGATTTTCCCGTAACGCGTCGCTCATAATGAGATTCGTTTGGTGATGCGAGAGAAATGGGCGGGGCTTCCTGTGATCGACCCTGTGTTTATTTTTTAGATGAGCCAAATACCCTCCACACACACAAACACACAGAGAGAGAGAGAGGTAAGCGGAACGGTTACTTGCATGCGATGCACACGTTTAGTTGTAAATGGTTTTAACTGCGAAGATATTTCATAATGAATCGTAATGACACAAGAGTTGTCAGAGAGCAAGCACTGCGCTAACAGTTTCCCTGTTCGTTTACAGCGGCTGCCGTTGAATGGAGAAGCGCACTGGTCCGTTGAGGTTTATGTGAAAGAATATTATTTAGACCCAACAAGGATTGTTTTGTAGATATATTCAAAACGAAGGACAGGAGTGAAGCGAGCACGAGGATCATTCCAGGCGCTGCATTGTGCATGATGTCATCATGTTCCATTTTAGTGACGCAGTAAACAATCGAATTATATCGGTATATTTGGGCGGTTAGAGCGTTTATAGAACGAAATGTATCCAATTAGTTGTTACATTGTGTATTAGAGAAATGCACCTGTTAACTGAGCAGGCGCGCTGAAAGTAGGCTGCTCTTCCATGACCGAATATGACATGCAGTACATACATGTCGCGCCGTTCATTTATTGCTGAACAATGAGCGACCATTTGCATTGTTTTGAAGAAAGAAGCATCTTATTAAAATTTAAACAGTGTGTCAATTGAGTGGCGATTACTATATAGGCTATATATATATAATTTCGTACCTATCTTTTACATTTTTATTATGATCTTTCTCAAAGCAGCATTCTCCTGTGTGAATTCATTCACTGGTTTACAGCTCTTAATTAATGTATTAGAATATTAATTAGAAGTTGTTAACACCTTATTTCGATAGGCATAATCACGTTCCGATTAAATCAATATTCCGGTTTCTAAAAACTAATATATCATCTCCTTTCCCAAACTGGAAGGGGTTTGTGAGTTAATAATTAATTGAATAATAAAAATGTCAATTTAAAAGAAACAGATGATTTTAAAACAAAAAACAATCAAAATAAAACACTTAAAAAAAGAACATAGAACCATTAAAATGCAAATGTGCTTCAAGTAAGTTTTAGATCAAAGATTCGGCTGACAAAAA
Organism: Anabarilius grahami; assembly: GCA_003731715.1. Classification (NCBI taxonomy): domain Eukaryota; kingdom Metazoa; phylum Chordata; class Actinopteri; order Cypriniformes; family Xenocyprididae; genus Anabarilius; species Anabarilius grahami. Next base: position 1,975,975 of record RJVU01049825.1, on the reverse strand, counting down.
CATTTGGGAATTTCAGATCTAAATAAAACGTAAAAAAATTCAACTTTCCACTATTCATTTATTTTTTTTACCACATCCTGGTCAAAAGCAGGGCAAATAAAATATAATTTGTGTACAAAATATTTTTTTAATGTGTAATTTCCAATAATAATTAGACTTAAGGTTGGGCAGAAAGTGTCAAATATATATTAGTACGTATTTAGGATACATCAAAACCTGCCAAAATCAGATTCCGATTAAAGCATCAGTTCAGTTCAGAATTAAAATTTCCTGATAATTTACTCACCCCCATGTCATCCAAGATGTTTATGTCTTTCTTTCTTCAGTCGAAAAGAAATGAAGGTTTTTAAGGAAAACATTCCAGGATTTTTCTCCCTATAGTGGACTTCACTGGGGTTCAACGGGTTGAAGGTCCAAATGTCAGTTTCAGTGCAGCTTCAAAGAGCTCTACATGATCCCAGACGAGGAATAAGAGTCTTATCTAGAGAAACCATCAATCATTTTCTAAAAAAAATAAAAAATTATATTGATTTGATTGATTGATTGATTGATTTGATTGATGATCGTCTGGGATCATGTAGAGCTCTTTGAAGCTGCACTGAAACTGACATTTGGACCTTCAACCCGTTGAACCCCAGTGAAGTCCACTATATGGAGAAAAATCCTGGAATGTTTTCATCAAAAACCTTTCTTCAAGAAACATCATGGCCAACATGTTGTAATTTATCTGCCTCATGTATGTTATTGTTAAAGACATAAATGTGATTATTTAAATTCTTTTAGCATCATAAATGGCAATAGCATCTCCAGTATTTCCAGAAATCAATGCACATATCTGTATTAGCAATATGCTAATGTATGTATGCAACATGTATACATGAATTCCAATAACTGATAAAGGTTTAACCAGAATATTGACCTTAATCAGAATAAAAAATGTTGTTAATGGTCAAAACTTCTTTCCTTCCCCATTCATGTCAATGAATTTGTTTTTATAGGTCTCCCTTTCATAGAACAGCTTGCATCATGCCATACCAGAACTTCTTCCTGAGTTGCTTATTAGTACTGCTCCAGACATCAATCTCACAGCAGGAAGAGCAAAGCCAGCTGCTGCTGGTGTCCTTTGATGGCTTCCGCTGGGACTATGTGAACCGAGTGCCCACGCCCAATTTCCGTGACCTGATGAATGAGGGTGTGCAGGTGGAGAAAGTGGAGAACACCTACATCACCAAGACCTACCCGAACCACTACACCTTAGTGACAGGATTACACGCCGAAACCCACGGCATCATTGCTAACGAAATGTACGACCCCATCCACAACAAGTCCTTTTCCATGGAGGGACCTTCGGTGTATGATGCCTGGTGGTGGGAGGAGGCCGTGCCGTTGTGGGTGACCAATCAAAAGGCTGGCAAGAAGAGCGGAGCTGCCATGTGGCCTGGATCAGATGTAGCAATCGGTGGAACGTACCCAACACATTACTTGAGTTATAATGCATCAATGCCCTTTGAGACCAGAGTCGAGAAACTCGTTGATTGGTTCTCAGGGCCGGAGGCCATCAATTTTGGTGTCTTATATTGGGAGGAACCAGACGAGAGCGGGCATAACTTGGGGCCGGAGAGTCCACTAATGGATCCAGTCATAGCAGACATCGATGATAAGTTGGGATTCCTCAGGGAAAAGCTCAAAGCCGCTGGGCTTTATGATAAGGTCAATCTGATTGTTACAAGTGATCACGGAATGACTCAGTTATCACATGATAAGATTATTGAGCTGGACACCTACGTCAGCCGTGATCTTTACACATGGGTGGACAAGAGTCCTGTAGTTGGCATTTTGCCGAAAGAAGGTAAGAATGAGTATAAAGCATTTGTTTATTACACTATTAATACAATCAGGTGTTTGCAGTTGAAGAAACACTCAGTCATCAATGAAATAATATGTTGTTATAATTGGTGACACATTCACACAGAATGCATTTTTGCTGTTGAAAAAAAAAGCAAGGTCTGGAAACACGTTGAAAAAAACAAATTGAACTTGTTTTAACTTTAGTGCCACATTTTTAGAATGCTGGATCATGCACAAGTGGAATGGAAAAACGTTCTGTGTGAATGTCCTTTTACAGTGTTTGAGTGTTATGCTCTTCTTAACTCAGGAAAACTTGAAGAGGTCTACAGTTCGTTGAAGAACGCCAACCCTAACATGGTTGTGTATAAAAAGGAGGAGATCCCAGAGCATTACCACTACAGACACAATGCCAGGATCATGCCTCTGATCATAGAGGTCAAAGAGGGATGGACCGTCATGCAGAACAGAAATGGATCCTTTATGTGTGCGTATTGTTATTTACACATAATAAAAGGGTTAGTTCACCCACAAATGACTGAGAGCTTTCTGTCTGTCCATAGACAGCTACGCAACGGACACTTTGAAGCTTCAAAAAGTTCATAAATAGATCGTAAATCTAATCCATATGAATGGTTTAGTCCAAATTTTCTGAAGAGCTTTAATCGCTTTAGATGATGAACAGATTTAATTCACGCTTTTATTCACATATAAACATTCATCAACTCACACATCAGTTATGGTGAACAGAAGCTCAAGCATGTTTGCTTGACATGCAAGAACCAATGAGGTTCGTTCTCGTGTTACGCAGCACGTTTGAGCTTCGGCAAGAACCAGTGAGGTTCATTCTCGTGTTACGCAGCACGTTTGAGCTTCGGCAAGAACCAATGAGGTTCATTCTCGTGTTACGCAGCACGTTTGAGCTTCCGCAAGAACCCATGAGGTTCATTCTCGTGTTACGCAGCACGTTTGAGCTTCCTCAAGAACCCATGAGGTTCATTCTCGTGTTACGCAGCACGTTTGAGCTTCGGCAAGAACCAGTGAGGTTCATTCTCGTGTTACGCAGCACGTTTAAGCTTCGGCAAGAACCAATGAGGTTCATTCTCGTGTTACGCAGCACGATTGAGCTTCCTCAAGAACCAATGAGGTTCATTCTCGTGTTACGCAGCACGATTGAGCTTCCTCAAGAACCAATGAGGTTCATTCTCGTGTTACGCAGCACGTTTAAGCTTTCTCAAGAACCAATGAGGTTCATTCTCGTGTTACGCAGCACGTTTAAGCTTCCGCAAGAACCAATGAGGTTCATTCTCGTGTTACGCAGCACGATTGAGCTTCCGCAAGAACCAATGAGGTTCATTCTCGTGTTACGCAGCACGATTGAGCTTCCTCAAGAGGTTAGTTCTCGCGCGTCAATCAGGCTCGGTTGAGCTTCTGTTTATGTTTGATGTTATGATTATCAACATTTATATGTAAAAAAAGCCTAAATTAAATCTGTTTATTACATAAAGTGATCGAGTCTCTTCAGAAAATTTGGACTAAATTGCTCGATTCAAATAGATTAGTTTTATGATCTCTTTATGAACTTTTTGAAGCATCAAAATGGTAGTTGCGTAGCTGTCAATGGAGAGACAGAAATCTCATAGATTTCATTTGTGTTCTGAAGATGAACGAAGGTCTTCCTGGAACAACATGAGGGTAATTAATGACAGACTTTTCATTTTAGGGTGAACTAACCCTTTTAAGCACAATGAACACATGCGATAACACATTAATGTTCAGGGTGTGCTTGCTGATCAATATTTGATATACCTTTGCAGTTATTTAATTATCTTGTGCTTGATTTGCAGTGGGAAACCATGGTTACAACAACAGCCTTCCCAGCATGCACCCAGTATTTGTCGCCCGCGGACCCGCTTTCCACCGCGACTACACCAAGGCCTCCATGAGCACTGTCGACCTCTATCCTCTCATGTGCAGCATTCTTGGTCTCAAGCCCTTGCCCAACAATGGCTCTTTGTCAAGTGTGCAGGATCTCTTAGTGGAGACGCCAACCTCAAAACCAGAGGTCCTGCTCGCGCCCAGACAGTCTTCCTACGCCTGGGCTGTGGGATCCATCCTCGGGACCGCCCTCGTGATCGGGTTTCTCTTTATCTTTGTACAGCAGGTGACACAAAGGCAGCTACCGCCACTGCATCTGTCCAATAGTGAGATAACACAACCCTTACTGTAGGCTCAAACACGTCACTCTTCTCATGCGAGGTTCTCAAAGTATGCAGCACTGAATCTTTCATCCAGTGCCACAGATCTCATTTCAGTCTAAAATAATTCTGATAACACTTTTTAAAAGGTCAACATGGTCGCTTGAATTCAAAAGCGATCAATATCCACGGTACCATGCCAAAGCCGAATATACCAAAAGCAATATGGGGAATGATGCTACAGTGGAAAAAAGGTTGTGCAATCATCAAAATCACAGCTGACTGGGCCAATAGTGCCCTCTTCTGGTGAAGCTGTCAGTGATACCTTTATTCTTGTCATCTAAAATCTAGTATTTGGAGAAAAATGGTTAGCATCCCCATGCTTTTCCTTTAAATTTGAATCTGATATTTATTTAATAAGAGAGCGATTTGCCCTGTTCTCTTGAATTTGCGTTAAATGTACGGGTTCAGATCAGATCAGTGGCATAATGTTATTACAAAAATTAATTTCAACTTGTTCCTCCTTTTCTTAAAAAAAATAATAAAAGCAATCTGGGACACAGTGATTGAGGCACTTACAATGAAAGTAAACCAATCCATTTTCACTAATTCAATAGTATAGACACAAGTTAAAACCGTAAAATTAATGTAAAAAATTTTAACAGCTTTACAGCTCAAATAATATGCACAAATAATACTTCTATTATAAGTGCCTCATCGTAAGCTTAATTTTTGCTTTTACTTTTAAATTAAGACAAGTTGAAGTTTTTCCTGTTAATCAACATTATGCCACAAATGCTGTGGATTAAGTTTAAGTTTAACTTGTCTTGAACCTGGAATACTCCTTTAACTGAATGTTATGGATATTTATGAATCTGAAAAGAAAAAAAAATTTAGGGACATTAGTAGCAGTTGCTTTTTGAATTTGTTGTTTATTCTCATACCCATTATAGTTTTGTTTGTTAATTTGTTTAATGCAGTTGTTCAAGTTGGCAGATTAATGTTAATAAGCGTTAATGAAAAGAAGCCAGTAGTTGTCAAACTACCGCCGTGTTGCACTAAGATGTAAGCTAATCAGGATAGAGAGATAAAGTATTAGACTAGTGGGATGTTTTAGCTTATCTGCATTTTGCACAATGTAATACCATTCAAAATTTATATTTAAAAAAAAAAAAGTGTGCGAGTGCCAAAATCCTTTTGATTGACTTCGAGTAGTAATAGTATAGTTCCTGCGTTAATGTATTTTGTACTTTTTGAAACTAGCATTTAAGAAAAAGCCCTGCGTAGGGCAAAACACTGTGATCGGTCTTCTACTGGTGCAAAGACTAAAGAGAAATTAAATATTTATGCTCTTTGAAATAAATGTTGCTGAAATAGTCGTAGTTAGCTGCTTGCAGAATATTAGGATTGTTTGTGTTATTAAGAGGGAAATTATGACTTTCTATATGGACGTGTGCAGAGACTATTGTGTTTTGTGTTTAAGTATTTCTATGATTTACTGGGCTTGTCTTTTATGGCCTAATGTCTGATTTGGACCTGTCAAAAGTCCCATAACAATGTGCTACATTAAAGGTGAAAATGTCTAATTTGGAAACTTCCGAGTTCTTATTTGCAGTCTAAACATATTTTCCCCAAAGTGATTATCTTTATAATCTTTTGCAGGCTACCAGGACATGATGTGAATGAGCCATCACTTTGTTGCACACTGGTCTTTTGTTGTTTCTTTTAATGTTATTCAGGGACTGGTTTTTGTCTAAGCCACTAGCTTCTGGCCAGAAAAGTTTGCATTAGACTCAATACCGATGATCAAAATTCATCAATTCAATCATTTTGCTTTTTAAGACTACCATAACCTTAAATTCAGGAACATACCCAGCCAGATAAAAACAATACTGTATACACTAGTGCTCAAAAGTTTGGAGTTGGTAAGTCTTTGTTTTAAATACTGGCAACAACAAAACAGGACAATCTCACGCACTGAAAAATGTTAAAAAAGGGCGTTCGTGTGCAATTTTTAACTAGGAAATTATCGTTTACAATTGTTCTGATAGCACGTGAGGGCAGTATCAGTTTTGGATATGAAGATTGAGCAAAGTGTTGTTATTGACCCATCTTTCAGAATCAACTGATATATATATAAAAAAAATCCAGCATTAAATAGACTTTCATTATATTACACATATTAGTAGTGTCAGAAACAACTAGATACATGGTGGAATTCACAGGCAAATCTTTAATAGTTGCAAAAATACAAGGGGAACTCGTGTGCATTTTATGCTCTATAATCTAAGAAACTCATGCTTACAAACAACAGCAACAATTAATCAATAGAGCTGGTGAGAAGACTAAAATAAGAGGCTTTCAGCAGAACGCTAACCCAGGCCTAGAGCTGAAGAAAAGGCCAAAGGAGGTGAAAAGGCATGCGTCTGACAAAAAGAAGCTGAGCAATATGGAAGAGGCAACTGAAGCTTTTTGGTTTCATCTTTAAATGGCATCAATATCAATGTCCTCCTCCTCATGGTCTGACTTCTCGGGTTTTGTAGTCTCCATTTTGAGCTCACGGGCAGAGGAGGAATACACCACCTAGGGAAAAGGGAGATTTGAGCAAATTCTCTGCCATCCAACAATAACAAGTATTATATTATGTATATCAATCTTACTAAATATCTAAAGGTTATGTAATAATGTGGCTTTTTTTACCTCAACATTGTCCTCTTCATCATCTTCCTCTTCATCACTGCCCTCACTCTCCTCCTCTGCCTCCTTGAGCCATTTCACAAAGGGCTCTGCCTTGGCATGAATCTCTTTAGCCAACTCTTTAGAGATGTACTTCTTAGACACCTACAGTAAAAACATCACAAACAGGCTTAAACTCATGAACACCGGACTAGTTAAGTAGAGTATGATTGCTGTTACCATATTACAACCCCCTCAGACACACAGGCTAAAAATGACAGATCCTAGAAGGGTTGCCTGGCAACTAACCACATCAACCTTATGCCTATGGCTACATTTACATTTGGTTTCATGCATGTAACCTACTTATGAGATCAGATGTTTGGCATCTGATCATGACAGATTCTAAAAAGTCTTGTGTTGGCAGGTTACCTTTTCAGCCCATGCAAGTATGACATCTTCCTCCAGCAGGTCTGCGTCATACAGGTCTTTGAGTATGATGGGGACTCTGGGTAAGAGCTGAGTCTGATACAGCTTCACCAGGCACTCAAACCCACCCAGCAGATACTTCTGAGCTTTCTTATTGTTGTGGCAGAACTGTGGGCAGAAATTTAAACTTACATTTACTATAGTGCATCAACAAGTCAGTATGATAATACAGCAGTAGTGCATTTTAACAAAAGACTGTTGTAGTGCAACTAACAGCATAAGATAAAGATTTACAGTTACAAATCATATTCTAAGTTAGAGGGACTCAATGATTTAAAATGAATACAAAATAAGCATTAAAATAAGTTAAAAGATGTAAAATAAGTCTCTGATGTCCCCAGAGTGCTGATGTTAAGTTTTAGCTCAAAATACCCCACAGATAATTTATTATAGCATGTTAAAATTGATACTTTTTGGGTGAGAGCAAAAACGCAAAATTTGAGTGTCTCTTTAAATGCAAATGAGCTGGGCGGAGCTTCCAGAGCTCATGCTCCAGCATACCGGCAACAACAAAAATGTCAGAAAGGGAGTTCATGTCCAATTTTTAACTAGAAAACTAACATTTACGATAATTCCGATAGCACGTGAGGGCAGCATCAGTTCTGGATATGAAGTTTGAGCATGAAGTGTTGGTATTGACCCATCTTTCAGAATCAACCTTTGTGAAAATCCAGCGTTAAACAGACCCTCGTTTGTAAAGCAGTCAGGCGTAAAATTGGTGCGTATGTTCAAGACTTTACCTACTTTCATTGAGATATTTGCATCAAAAATGAAATTTAACTAGGATGTCCTCAGTGACTCAGATGGAGGGAGAGACTTATGTATATTGGTACTAAGGCTGAACGATTAATCGCATTTGCGATAATATCGCGATATGACAAAACGCGATATTTAAATCGCAAAGGCTGCGATTACCCGCTCGTCACGTGACAGCGAGAGTAAGTAGTCTGCAGAGGAAGTATCAACTTGGCACGCTACGCATATACCCTACAGAAAAGCACAGTTTATGTTTAATCTATGTAATATTGTGTTGGTCATACTATACAATAGAGATGCGAGAAAAGATTCTCTAATGATTCAGAGCTTAGTTTCACACCACAGGAGCGCGATGGCGCTGCGTGTGCTTTAGAAACTTATTCTGCTTGCTTGCTTCCAGTCTCTCTCTCTCTCTCTCACACACACACACCACTCAAACAATCCATAAAATTATCTTTAATAAAGTTCGGAAAGGTTGAAGCGAATTACAGGGACCTTAGCGCTTCAATCCACAGGACGCGCTGTGAGAAACGCGTGCTTTGCTGACGCTTGCAGTGTGTCATCGCGCCCGCCGGTATTTTCCTTACAAATGCTCTATGAACGCTGCCTCAGTTATGTTATGTCAAATTCAAATGCTGACGCGCTTTGTGAAGAGTGCTCGGTCATGCAGCCGTGCGCGACTCCGTTTAAGTGGTTAAACATACTTGCATCTCAAAATGCTTTAATGATGCGAAATTAATGTCAACAGTCAGTTATGTCTTAGGGGATCAAACAAACAGGACAAACTAAATCTTATATTTCAAAAGATATCTGCATTAATGTGAATGCAGCTTATTAAATCTCCCACTCCCACAGTAAAGCTGAAAAAGAGAAATCACTCAACTCTTTAAAGGAAAAAGGATACTCTTAAATACTGAAAGCACTGTTTGTTTATTGCTTGTAATGTTTTTTTTTCTTAATATTCTAATAACAAAAAAGTTGAATTAATAAGACTAATCAATAAAAAAAGATCAAGAATCATTTTGGAATCAGACTTTGACTTCCAGAATCGAATCGTGAGGTGCCTAAAGATTCCCACCCCTACAATGATTTATTGCTCATCTTTGTTGAATAATACAGAAGATAAAGAGCTTAAAAAATAAATCGCATATTAAAATCGCAATCGCAATATCGATAAAAATAAATCGCAATTAAATTATTTTCCAAAATCGTTCAGCCCTAATTGGTACATCCCTAAACACAGCACTTGTAATGCCTTTTTGGCACAGGTATTGTAAAACTCCAGCTGCTTATAAAAGTGAATTTTGCATTATAGGTCCCCTTTAATTTACAATGTTCTGTCTTCAAATATTGTGGACAATGAGGGGCCTTGGAATCAAAGGTTTAAGAACCATTGTTCAAAATGTTAAAAATGCTACCGGCTGTAAGGACATACCCTGAGGAAGTGACGCTTGTACTTCTTGATCTGTTCACGGATATTCTCATCAAAGAGCAGCTCGCTCAGGATCAGAGGACCCATGGCCTTCACATCAAGCCTTTCAGCCTCAGCCAAGATCTCTTTATCTGCAGTGTCAATCGCGCCACTGTCCTTCTTTTCCTGAAGAGCAGAAACAAAAAGATTGGAGCTGAATAAGAAAGTGTCTATATATAAAGAGCGTCTTTCTTGCAAAATTTCCAGTAAGATTTTAAGACAAACACCTTCACAAAGTTGTAAAATATGTTGACCCTCTCCTCCAGGGGTTTTTCCAGGTCTTCAGTGAGCGTGAGACCCTTGGCGTGCTCGCTGATCTCCTCCATCCTGCGGCGCTGGGCCTCCTCGGTGGTCTCTTCAGCCCAGTCTTCATCATCATCATCCCTATCCTGCAACGATGAAAATCACATTCAACACCAGCATTTCTCATTTCCTCTGCTGGTTAGGCTAAAAGTGGAGTTGATCTCAATGAGACGATCTCAAAGAAGCTCTTACCACAGCATCAGGGGCATCTATGTCATTATGGTTCCCAGCCTCTCCACCACTTGAGCCGTTCTCTTTGTCCTTCTTTCGGTTCTTCTTTTCCTTCTCTTTTTTCACAGATCCACTCTCATTCTCTACCACAACAAGACCAGAGAGACGAAGTCAACAGAAAAAGCTACAGAGTTCTTACACACTTACTGAGGCCAAAATGCAAATACCCAGAAACTGAAAGGCCTTCGTTTTGGTTTCATGTGAAAATGAAAGGTTTCTCTCAATTCACTGACTCTTTATAGTCTGTATTTACCAGGTGGATTCTTGAGAATGAAGGTGCAGAGTTTGTGTCTGGTGTCCAACATGCCTCGGTATCCACAAGCTTTGCAGGAGTTTCCAATGGTCTGCTTCTTGGGATTAATGTGCTACAATGACAAGAACACAATAACAAGCAACTTTATTAAGGTACACCGATAAACAATCTCTGGGGCAAATTAAACATCTAATCAGGCTTCCTGTACTTGAAACATGCAGACTATGCATAGGCCTGCGTGTGGTCTTATTTGTGACCTTACAGACAGTTCATAAGGCAGACTGCCGCATGAAACAGAAACCAGGCCAGCTGAGACTATGCAAAATCTCAGGAAGTCGAACAGTACTGCACTGCAGAGGAAAATCCGTATGGGGAAAGCACATTGCTCACTTTAATTGCTGTTTTTTTTGTACTTAACTAAATATTTCTATCTAAAAAATGATTAATGATTAAAGACTTTTTTCAAAATGAAACATTAAAACATACAAAAAATAAGATATTTTTTAATGAAACAAGAATTCTCTGTCCCTCTATCGAAAGTCCTTGCAACCAAAACTTTAACACTTCAAAAAGCTCATAAAGACATTGTACAAGCTTTTATAAACATACACTGATCAATGCACATACATATAGCACACTGAATATGGTAAACAGAAGCTCAGCTGTACTTGCTTGATGTGCAAAAACAGTTATTTTTGTTTTTGCGCACAAAAAGTATTCTAGTCGCTTCATAACAATAAGGTTGAACCACTGCAGTCACGTCGACTGTTTTAACGATGTCTTTAGTACCTTTCTGGATCTTGAAATTGTTTATTATATTGCTATCTATGGATGAGACATATACCTCTCAGATTACATGAAAAATATCTTAATTTGTGTTCTGAAGATGAACGAAGGTCTTATGAGTGTGGACGACATTAGGGTGAGTAATGACAGAATTTTCCTTTTTGGGTGAACTATCCCTTTGAGACAAAACCCCTCCTGCCAATGGCTGGTTGGCTTGGGCAACTGAAAAAGACTGAATAATGCATCAGTGAGAGACTGAAGGTGGCCTGTATACAGCTCATGACACAGCTACTTTCCTCTGTACACCCGCAAAACAATCTCAACACACAGAAGCTACATGTGTGACCCCACAGAGACCTGCATACTCAGCAACACGCATACAAACATAAAGGGCACCCAGTTCAACTGGGCATCAAGGGCACACATTTTTGCTCAGAATGCACTTGTTCAATCAATAGTCTCACCGACCATCACCCGTCTATGCATCTTTATTACCTATAAAAGTCTAACTGTATATGGCAAAATGAAAATGGAGAATGTATTTACCAAATCAGTTTCAGGATTGTCACACTCAGGACACAGCACAAACTTGCGAATGAATCCATCTAGCATGTCTTGCAGTTTGTTTGCCTCATGAGATCCATTGACGATGTAGCGGTCATTCTTGGTATCGAACTGGGTTTGGGCTCCCAACTCACAACCAAAGAATTTGGTGGGATCTGAACAGAGGTTACAGTACAATGTTGTATGAAAAAAAAAAAAAAAAAACTACTTTTATAAATAAAATTAAAGTAAAACAGCTTTTAAATTCAATGCTCACATGTCGGAGGCCTATTCAGAGCTTTGGCAACATCAACCATGTTGACTATGACGGTTTTAATTCCATTCCCCTTGCCTTCCACCTGTGAGAAACAGAAACATGGTTTAGGTTGCATCTTTAATATAAGGCTATATGTATATTTATATATGCTATATATATATTAGGGGTATAACAGTACATGTATTCATCCCGAACCTTATGGTACGGATGTCACGGTTCGAAGCATACAGTCAGACGACGAGTAAAGTCAGTCACATGCGATCCACACTCCAATCCAGAAGGAGGCGCGAGTGTTAATGCATTATAGCCTAACCACTTTTAATCAGCATTAACCACTAATAAATCGCAATAAGCTCTGTGTTTTTTGTAACTTTGTCAAATTGTCAATTTTTTGACGGAACTTCAAACAATAAATGCCGTGACAGATCTCCGTATAGGTGCCTCAGTTCAAGCGGCAGCGCGGAGCGCGAGTGAACACGATCATGGTTACAGAATAAACATGAATGAACATCTGAAGGTATGTTGAAAGATACAGTACAACTTACTGAAACGTATCATATCTCATGTAATCACTGAGTTTCAACCGCGGAAAGACATCAATAAAACAGCTTGTAAACATTGTCACATAGCATTACATTCACCTCAGGCAAGTCATTCAGTGTCCACAGCTTGTTAGTTCACAAGAGAAATGAACTCTTTCGCTAAATATATGCACTATATCAGCCTATATATTCATTATACTTAACCTGTTAGTGATGACTTAATTATTTAATATGTTTAAATAATGTTATGACAGCCACTGTGCAAATGATTATGATTCAACAATGAATTTGAAAAACAATTTTATAATTAGATATAGAACTTAATGCAAAAACTGCCTATTTACATGCAATTTTTATTATTTTTTGATCTAATAAATAAATAGCAACTGAATTTAATAGTTTGTTGTTAATTGTAACCTTTAATATTATAGTAATGTGCAAGTAAGGGCTTCCTATAGAGTTTACAGCATTAACAGAGACAGATTTGTTTTTATCCTTAAGAAAATTAATAATAATTGAATTAATTTAAAGACAGAGACACAGTTTGTTCAGTAAACCACTGTTTAATAAAAAAACACTCCGTTTTCTCACCCTGCTGTGCAGAACCCTTACCAAACCGTGACTTCAAAACCGAGGTACGTACTGATCCAACATTTGTGTGTACCATACACCCCTAATATATACATATATAAACACCCACACCATTTAATACCCACCTTTGCGATGAGACGGGGCATTTTATAGCGGTAGAACTGGTCTGACACGCTGCGGTTGACATTGAGTGACATTTTGGCTTCCCGTATGGTTTATCAGCAAGACGAGAAGATCTTGAATTGGCAATTATTAGTATCTTCTGTTTGCAGAAGAGGGGATGACATAAACGACTGCAAGAGTACTTTGTCTCTGACATGAAAAGGGTACGGCCACTGAGGCTCCAGGCTTCGAGCTCGTTGACTAAGTTCCCCCCAAACAGGTTCCGTCAGCTGCACTATAGCACTGCAAAAGGGAAAATAAAGGGATTTAGAGCAGAAAACACCAAGCTGGTATCAAACACAGCAGACATTTAAATCAAGGTGTGCCCATTCTCTACACAAGCAAACTTGTTATCTACTAGGACCACCTGTCATAGTGATATTAGGGTATGCATGTCCTGTGTAAGTACTCATTTGACATAATCAGGTCAAATACACAGAAATTGGGAGCAGCATTTAGTTGCTAATGGGATCAAAGCCCAAACAGGCCTCAGTTGAGCAACACCATGCTGCAGAGTGCGTCACACCATAAGAGGACGCCATTTTATTCGGTGCAGTAAGCAACACATCAAGATTGATGCGCACATAGATCAGATTAAACTATCGCGAGAGTACAGGAGAGGAAAAAACATACTAGAAAAAAAAACTAATATCAACGTACCTTTCCCATCCGTAGCTCCTGTCGTCCAGGTACTCACCGTTTTCGCAAAACAAAGACATAAACACACCGCTGGTCGCCCTGAGAAGAGGTGAACTACTGGTTTGAGTTAGTCAGTTTAGTTGGATAGGCTAGTTAGTGGTCGGCACGGCGGTGCCTGACTGGGTTACACCTTGCGGAGCAGAGTGATAAACCCTGGAGATAAATCTCACGACGCCCTCAATACAGGGGACCTGTAATAAAACAGCAAAATTTATTCAAGCTGCAATATTATATCGCCGTTGGGTACGTAACTAACGTAACATGACTGACGTAAGAGCTCGTCAGCTAACATATGGCAGCATAACACGCATTATTAGCGCCTCGAGTCAGAGTCAGAGTAAAAGGCGAATCATAATGATTTCTTATTTAAAATAATTCCTTGTTGAATAGGCCAATATGTTTTCGCGAAGTTTTACTCACCTCTCACACGCTTTCGCTCGTATGCTAAACCACAATGAGCACATAAACCTCGTGACTCGTGACTTAACTCGGCTAAAAACTAGCCCCGCCCCTTCACTTAATCCGATGTTTTGATTGGCTTGTGCCTCACTGGATTCTATTTCATTTGTCAAATTTTGCCATCAATCAAATTGGGCTGCTACTTGCTGATTGGGGAAGATCTCTTTTGTGGTACGTAACTTATTACTTTAGATAATTATTTTTATACATAAATGTAGATATTTAAAAACATCACCCCAGCTTACAGATATTTTTAATTTGTTTTGTTCTTTTGTAATAATATTGCAAATAATAATTAGGTATGCATTATATTATTATGTTCCACATAGGTCTGGATAGATTGGATAAATTCACTATTTTATAAAGATGGAAAATCATTAGTTTGCTTTCTTTTATCATAGTAAAAGCGAAGCCATTATTTGCAAAAACTGGCAATTATATTCCAGGTGTTTCTTAACTTTTATATATTTTTTTTAAAGGAACACTCCACTTTTTTTGAAAATAGGCTCATTTTCCAACTCCCCTAGAGTTAAACAGTTGAGTTTTACCGTTTTTGAATCCATTCAGCCGATCTCCGGGTCTGGCGGTACCACCTTTAGCATAGCTTAGCATAGTTAATTGAATCTGATTAGACCGTTAGCATCTCGCTCAAAAATGACCAGAGTTTCCATATTTTTCCTATTTAAAACTTCTGTAGTTACATCGTAATAAGCATTTGTGTTAATTTGTGGCGCTAAACACAGTGTTATGTGGAAGACCAAATATAAGCAATCGTGCTTTGGTAAATAATAATGATAGAAGTCATATTTATGACATACTAAGTCATAATTGAGATGAAAACATCGAAATTATGAGACAAGGTTGGCATTATGACATTGCAAGTCATTAAAAAGTTTAAATTATGGCGCTTTATGTGATTGCCTTTTGTTAATTTTATTATTTTTTTCTAAATTTCTCATAAATATGACTTGGTATGTCAACTTTTTGTCATAATTGTGATTTACAAAAGCAAATCACAAAATGGGATCATTGGGTATCATTTGTGTGTCTGAAGTCAGGCTGTTGTTTCAGGACAACTTTTCATTTTCCGTCGGTCTTAGTACACGATGTAACTACAGAAGAGTCAAGTTTTAAATAGGAAAAATAACGAAACTCTTTGTTCATTTTTGAGCGAGATGCTAACGGTCTAATCAGATTCAATTAACTATGCTAAGCTATGCTAAAAGTGGTACCGCCAGACCCGGAGATCGGCTGAATGGATTCGAAAACGGTAAAACTCAACTGTTTAACTCTAGGGGAGTTGGAAAATGAGCCTATTTTCAGAAAAAGTGGAGTGTTCCTTTAACCCAAATTATTTCCAATAATGATGTTTTTTTTTATGATTTGCCTCTCCTACATATTCTGGCTTCGGAAGCAACACAAATGATAGCCTGGGACAGTGGATGACACACAGAGTGAATTCTCTGGATGTGTTTACAAACTACTGGAACAAAAGATTCCTGGCTGAGCCCATCATGATGTAGGCCAGAGTAGAGGAATGCAGGGGACAAACAACCAGTGCGGGTCCACGGGATTACCTGTGGCATTTTTAGGGTTCAAAGGGTTTACTGTTGTAAGGGACATCGACAAAAGCTTTTGTCTGTCATGTACAAAGGGAAATATCCTACATTTCTGACATTACAGGGAACAAAAACATTTATAAGCCTTCATTAGATAAGTGAATTTCTTATGTCTGTTTTTTAGCACTATTAATGACCTAAAAGGTTATAATGTTGTTTTTCACAGCAACAAAATGCAAAAAATATAGCCCACTAAGTTTACAGCCACCTTGTTTTGAAGTGAAAACATAAATGTGATTCCTTGTTGACAGTAATTTATATTTATGAATTTGCTGGGTGCTTTAATCCAGCATACTTTTAAACTATACACTATAATACATGCATTCCCTTGAAATGAAACCATTGGCATTAGCGCCACGCCCTAGATGAAATATAGGAACTCTTAAAGGGATAGTCTACCCAAAAAACAACAACAAAAAAAATCTTACCCTCATGTCGTTCCAAACCTATATCCAATTTACCAATAAAAGCACATTAAAGGATTAGTTCACTTTAAAATGAAAATTACCCAAAGATTTACTCATTACCCATCATATGACTTTCTTCTCTCTGATGAACACAATCTGAGTTATATTAATATATATCCTGACGCATCTATGCTTTATAACGGCAGTGAACGAGTTTGAAGCTCAAGAAGGTCATCCATCCATCATAAATGTACTCCACACGGCTCCGAAGTGAAGCGATGTGTTTGTGCAAGAAAAATATCCATATTTAATAAGTTATGAAGTAAAATATCTAGCTTCCGCCAGACCGCCTTTGGTATTCAACTTAGGAAGAAAGCATAACTGGCATTACGGAAGGCGGTCTGGCGGAAGCTAGATATTTTACTTCATAACTTATTAAATATGGATATTTTTCTTACACAAACGCATCGCTTCTCTTCAGAAGGCCTTTATTAACTCCCGGGAGTACACTTTGCTTTGGATTGAGGCACTTTGTTCAGCTCATACTCGTTGGTATCGCTCACTGCCATTATAAAGCTCAGATGCGTCAGGTTATTTATTAATATAACTCTGATCATGTTCATCAGAAAGAAGATAGTCATATACACCTAGGATGGCTTGAGGGTGAGTAAATCATGGGATAATTTTAATTTGAACGTGAACTAATCCTTTAATGTGTGGTGGTATACTTAATGTTAAAAATAAAGTAAGAGTTCCTAAAATATAAAATAAAAAAGCAACCCCAGCTCCATGCATGACAACAGGGATGTTGTTACCTGGAATTTACCTGTATTTGTTTCAAATTGCCCTTGTTCTCATTCCTCAGTGTATCAGCCTGATATTAGCAGTGCCTCGGATATGTTTTTCCCTGCAGTTTTGACAACAGAACTATTCTGAGCTGCTGTTTGTAGTTGCAAGCAAATGAAGGGAGGGATACTTATACAGTTATTACATGAGAGAGAATCAGTGGGGGTGAATACTTTTATGCGTACATACATTATCCACATTATTTTTAACAAAGCGGCTGTTTGTAACTTAAATGTCCTAGGCTCCCAGTGTTATCCGCTTCAGCAATCAGCAGTAAGGGGCGTGTCCACTCATGAGGGGAGGAGGTGCCTGTGCTGCATAGCATATTCGTGAATTTGGGGGTGGGGCTACCGAGATAAGGGTGTGATCCTTTTGGGAGGGGCGTGTTTGTTTTGCTGATTTCAAATATCATCAGCGGAACGAACGCAGCGCCAGTTTCATTTTCTCCGTAAGTAGAATAGGGAAGGCGTTGGACATACAGCGTAAGCTTTTTGAAGAATACGAAAGTGCGGTTTTGGCGGAAGCACGTGCAAGGCGATCATTTGTGTTTATAAAGCATATACATTTTTTTCAAAAATGACGATTGTTTCGCTAGATAAGACCCTTATTCCTCGTCTGATACCGTTTAAAGCCCTTTGAAGCTGCAATGAAACTGTCATTTTGACCTTCAACCGTTTGGAGGCCAGTGAAGTCCACTATAAGGAGAATAATCCTGGAATGTTTTCCTTAAAAACCTTAATTTCTTTTCGACTGAAGAAAGACATGAACATCTTGAATGATATGGGGGTGAGTGAATTATCAGGAACATTTTATTTGAAAGTGAACTAATCCTTTAAGGGAACATTGTTATTTTTGAATGTTCTCTGAACAATCTGAAACAAGAAGTAGCTAACATTTAAAAATGTTAGATGATCATCCCATTAAAATGTTTCAGAAAAATGTTTTTGTGCTGTTTTGAGAATATTATTAAAGACCAGATAACTTTTAACAACCATTATATTTAAACACATAGGCTACTTTAAGAACATTTGTTCTTCACTTCGTCACTCCCTCAATGTATTTTGCATGCATTTCCTGCAATGTTTCACTAAATATCAGAGAGAAACCACAGACTCATTGGCTGCCGCCTCTGTAGTTACGCTAGTACCGTAGTGTAGTTTAGCGACTGCAAAAATTAGACACACTTATATTATCGTGTTTTACTGGAGACAAAGTGAGAATCAGTGCCTGTACAGCTAAAGAAGCTGAAAAGGTCTGAAGTTAAAGGGTTAGTTCACCCAAAAATGACATTTCTGTCATTAATTACTCACCCTCATGTCGTTCCACACCTGTAAGACCTTCATTCATCTTCGGAACACAAATTAAGATATTTTTAATAAAATCCGATGGCTCAGTGAGGCCTCCATTGACAGCAAGATAATTAACATTTTCAGATGCCCAGAAAGCCTCTAAAGACATATTTAAAACAGTTCATGTGACTACAGTGGTTCAACCTTAATGTTATGAAGCGATGAGAATACTTTTTGAGCACCGAAAAAACTAAATAACGACTTTATTCAACAATATCTAGTGACGGCCGATTTCAAAACACTGCTTCATGAAGCTTCGAAGCTTTACGAAGCTTTTGTATCGAATCAGTGGTGCATCAAACTGCCAAAGTCACGCCCCCCAGTGGTGAACCATTGAAATTTCGAAACACTTATGATGTAACGAAGCCTCGTTTAACCACTTTTTAATTACTTTTGACCTGACTCGTTGTTTATCATGTTAATTTGAACAGGATAATCTTGTACCATTTTGATATAAAAATACAAAGTGAAAGAAAATATATTTCTATTATATTCTTTCTAATATATTCTTTGTTATCAGCAACATGAAGTGCATTAAACATTACATTATGTCAGCGTTTCCCAGACTGGGGTTCATGAGTTAAGTTAAAAGCTATTAAGTAATAAATTAAGTAAATAAATCATTTTAAAATAAAAAACAATCAGAATAAAACTCTCTTTTTTAAATTACCTGCATGTCATGTGACCATTAACCAGTATCAGAGAATGAATTTTTTAATATTATTGACTTAGTTTTATTATTGACCTAACTTATTATCTTAAAAACTCAGGGGGTCTTCAAGTAAATACTTATGTCGGAGGTTCAGTTGACAAAAAAGTTGGTGAATGCCTGCATTGTAAATATGAAATGATGTGAATTTGTCCATTTTAATGTGTTTGAAAGACACAAGCCTTCCAGAGACAGTAATGCATGGTTAAACGACTCACTGAGTGATAATTCAAATAATAATTAATGTGTTCGTCAGGAGCTGATCAGATGTTGCAATTAAAGTGAAATGATTTCTGTGAATCCAGTGATCAAATGCTGGTCACAGTTTTCAGTGATAGTCACGTGACTAGTGGCTGGTCTGTGTGTGTGTGTGTGACATATCAGGACACAAATGTGTATAATGACATGGGTATGACATAGGTATTACAAGAAGAGGTGACTTATGAGGACATTCCCCAGGTCCCCACTTTTCAAAAGGCTTATAAATCAAACAGAATGAGTTTTTGTGAGAAAGTAAAAGTGTGCACAGTTTCCTGTGATGGTTAGGTTTAGGGGTAGGGGTAGTGTAGGGGAATAGAAAATACGGTTTGTACAGTATAAAAACCATTACGCCTATGGAATGTCCCCTCAATTCACAAAAACAAACATGTGTGTGTGTGTGTGTAATTCCACAAACCTAGAAGACATTCTGAAGGCCTATAAGCTGTAGGATTTTTTAGAAAGGAAAATTTAAAAGATAAAAAAGTAGTAGAGAATCAATGAAATGTGAATACTGCCACTGTAAGAATAACATGTAATCAATATTAAAAAAAGTAGTCTGATTACTAGCACTGTCTACAGCTGTATAAAACTCAAAGAAGATCATGCTGAAGTAGCAGCTTGTCAAATATGCTGCAGGTGGCAGTATAGCATCTGGTAAACTGATCTGGACACAACACTCAGTGAACACTTCAGCCCTCACTGTCAGGGAAACCCCAGAATAGACCAGATAAGGTCAGAGGAAACTGAATGTTTGCTTTTGTTTTGGTTTTGGTTTTCCACAAGCCTTTCCAGAGAATCATTTAAATGCAGATCAGTAAAGCAGCCTGTCAAAGCAAAGGGAAGAAACGGTGCGTCAATAACTATGCTAAAAAAAGTAAACAAATGACGGCATACAATTGTTTTGATGTTGTTTTCTTGCATACACAATCACAAAATAGGCATTATATTGTATGTTGGATTATTGAGCTTTATTTGTTTGTTTTAACAACTTACAGTCATTAGAATAATTTCTTATATAAATAAATACGGTTGTCACACAATGGCATACACTACCAATCAAAGTACTGGACAAACTTGACAGAATTGAAGTTTATGATGATGAACCTAAAAATCTTTTTTTTAATTAGCTCTATAGACAAATGTAAATGGTGCTTTTATGAGTTTCTTCACAAAACTGTACAGTAATTGTAATGATTTTTTAATGAGTGATACAAACAAGTGGCCAACACATGGGAACTTCTTTAATACTGTAATCTAAAGGCAGCCACGAATATAAACTATAAGCTTGGGCTACTTTTTTGTTTTTTTCATAGTTTTTTTCATAGTTGACTCAGGTTCACACTATAATTAAACAAAGATTCCCTTCAGTGTTGAGGGAGGCACTGTTGAGTCACTGTAAACAGGCAAGATAATGTTGTTTAGAATAATTGGAGTGAAGAACGTCGTGGAGGCTGATGACACTGATTATGAAGGACTGACCGTGAGGATGAGACTCATTACATATCATGACATATCGAGTACAGCCACCGAGATGATGCTGAAATACATGTTTGATACATAAGAGAAAAGAGGTTTTTTTTTAGGTCTTATTAAGATCTATTTTGAAGATTTGGGGCTCTCAAAACATGCTTAATAATTGCTTAATATTTTTATTGAAACTCTGATTTTTTTCCCCCGTCGGGATTCTTGATTAACAAAAGTCTGAATAAAATCATACTGACCTTAACATTTGAACATTGTGCAAAACATTTATATACCAACAAGTACCAGTTACAAACAGGAGTAAATACTGATTGAAGGATTTTAATAATGTAATGTATAGATTTAAATGAGACATACTGGCCAATCTTCACTGATTTTACATTCCATCAGTAAAGGCCCGTTAATTCACACCAAGAACAATAACTATAAAGATAACGATGAAGAACTACACTACCGTTCAAAAGTTTGGGATCGGTACGATTTTTAATGTTTTTAAAAGAAGTTTCGTCTGCTAACCAAGACTGCATTTATTTAATTAAAAATACAGTAAAAACAGTAATATTGTGAAATATTATTACAATTTAAAATAACTGTTTTCTATTTGAATATATTTCACAAAGTAATTTATTCCTGTGATCAAAGCTGAATTTTCAGCATCATTACTCCAGTCTTCAGTGTCACATGATCCTTCAGAAATCATTCTAATATCTGATTTGCTGCTTAAGAAACATTTATGATTATTTTCAATGTTGAAAACAGTTGTGTGCTTTTTTTTTCAGGATTCCGTGATTAATAGAAAGTTCAAAAGAACAGCATTTATCTGAAATACAAAGCTTCTGTAGCATTATACACTACCGTTCAAAAGTTTGGGGTCAGTAAGAATTTTTATTTTTATTTTTTTGAAAAGAAATTAAAGAAATGAATACTTTTATTCAGCAAGGATGCATTAAATCAATCAAAAGTGGCAGTAAAGACATTTATAATGTTACAAAAGATTAGATTTCAGATAAACACTGTTCTTTTGAACTTTCTATTCATCAAATAATCCTGAAAAAAAATATTGTACACAAATATTTTGTACAATTGTACACATTAAATGTTTCTTGAGCAGCAGATCAGCATATTAGAATGATTTCTGAAGGATCATGTGACACTGAAGACTGGAGTAATGATGCTGAAAATTCAGCTTTGATCACAGGAATAAATTACTTTGTGAAATATATTCAAATAGAAAACAGTTATTTTAAATTGTAATAATATTTCACAATATTCCTGTTTTTACTGTATTTTTAATTAAATAAATGTAGCCTTGGTGAGCAGACGAAACTTCTTTTAAAAACATTAAAAATCGTACCGATCCCAAACTTTTGAACGGTAGTGTAGTTCTAAAAATCGTTCTAAATATAAAGGAATAGCACTGTCCACATCACAGCTGTAACGATAGAGAAACAATATCGTTGGGATCACTTTCAGATCGATTTTTCCCAGCTGTTGCACGATGAAACACTGACAGCCAATCAGAATCCGTTAATTTAAGGACTCGCGCATTTAAAATGGCAGACGACATCGAGAGAAGTTAATCGCCGCGAGGTTCAGCAAAAGCCATCAGTCAACCTCCTTTTCAAGGATACTTTAAAGAAAATGGATATACAATCGGTCATTCCCTCTGAATAAACTGTGAGAAGTATTAACAATGAGATCATTATCAAAACATCCCAGCAAACATTTGGACGTTTAATGACCGTTGAAAAAGCGTTGCTCGGACAGGTCCCGAAAAATAGTTCCAAAATGAAATTTGAACGGACCTCTTGACGTTATTTTATTTATCATATAATTAGTATTGAAGTACCAATTATACATGCAACCCCAGAGAATTGTAGACATGTAGCCTACAAACGTATCTGAATGCATTTTTTAGGAAATGTTCTGTATAATTTTTATCGATTTATGCCGTCCTACTGCGACTATTTTCGGCCAGGGACACGATGTTTGCTGGGATAGTGGAGATGCGAACTATTTCGAACGATTAAAGGGTTGGTTGACCCAAAAATGAAAATTATGTCATTAATGACTCACCCTCATGTCGTTTTTCGCGGCATTCACGCTGAAAACCAATGCTGCCGCTCAGTCTTTGTGCCACTCAGTGGGCGTGACCGCAGTCATAACGGTCGACGGTGACGTCACGTGCATACCCTCTATACTTTAGCATGTTGCCGAAGTGGGCATGGGGGTATGATGGAGTCCCACAACGATATGACTTAAAGGTGGTACAGAGGATCTTTTCATCGACTGATTTTTTTAAATGAGCGCATGCGTAAGAACAACCCCCACCATTTCGAGGGCACGCCTCCCAAAACTCGTGCACGAGTAGGTTTACCACCGGCATTCGCTGTGTTATTAAGCCGGGCACACATTTAATGACTAGCTAAAACATTCTGACTGTGCTCAACATACAGCGATTGTTTCCTGCTCCTGAAGCAGATTTATATACTTTCACATGGAATTTGAACACCGACTGTAATCGCAGACTGAACGCAACTGGCTCTGACTGGACGCGTTTGAGCGCAATCAGTCATAAGTATCAATTTACATTCATAATCGGCCTTACAATCGTTAAGTCCACACTTAGTGGATTCATTATGTCGGACTCTCCGCAGGTAACTCATAATCTGCAGTTGTTACTCCTGTCTCCTGACAAAAACATTGCATGCGGCGCCTGTGGAGTGTGGAAAGTTACTGGAGCGCGCAGCCGCGCGTCTCTCACAAGGAACGTCTTGGCAGTGATTGACAAGCCAGAGGGCCAATCGTTTACGCGATGATCGCGTAAACGATTGGCTGATGTTTTTAAGGCCCTACCTCGTGCACAGATGATGTATATTAATAATATTCCTTTCAGTGCACCTAATAAATAGTCTTTTATCAGTTAGTAAAGACAGTTTCAAGTAATATTGCAAAAATGTATAAAACAAAACATCCTCTGTAGCACCTTTAATCTAGTTAATACTTATATTGTAGTTTTGGTTAAAGTGATTCTTTTTCTAGTTACAATAATGGATGCTTTTCTATACATAAAGTCCCCATGAAATCAAAATGGACAATTCTTATTTTTATGGAATACTGCAGTAATTTATTATAAATGGTACATAATTATTTTATTTGTTTTAATTCATATGCTTTCATACTCTTTAATCAAAGTAATTTCCCCTCGCTCTTGCAGCGACATCTTTCCAGCTAACAAGCGTTCTCAGAACTCAAAGTTATTAACAGGATTCATTTGTTCAAAGTTATCTGGTCTTTAAAAATGTTCTCAAAATGTTAGAACAAAAACATTATTTATGTATGCAACTTTTTTTTTTTTTTTGTCTATCATTTTAGTTGGATGCTCATTAATATTTCGTTATAAACAAGGTGGATGTTCATTTAAAAATGTTACTACTTGTTTCAGAATGTACAGAAAACTTTCAAATGTTCCATAATGTCTGCAAAATTATATAATGGAAAAAGCCTACAACCTGTATAACGCTGTAGCCTACAAACGTATCTGAATGCATTTTTTAGGAAATGTTCTGTATAATTTTTATCGATTTATGGCGTCCTACTGCGACTATTTTCGGCCAGGGACACGATGTTTGCTGGGATAGTGGAGATGCGAACTATTTCGAACGATTAAAGGGTTGGTTTACCCAAAAATGAAAATTATGTCATTAATGACTCACCCTCATGTCGTTCCAAACCCGTAAGACCTCCGTTCATCTTCGGAACACAGTTTAAGGTATTTTAGATTTAGTCCGAGAGCTTTCTGCCCCTCCATTGAAAGTGTTTGTACGGTGCACTGTCCATGTCCAGAAAGATAATAAAAACATTATCAAAGTAGTCCATGTGACATCAGTGGGTTAGTTAGAATTTTTTGAAGCATCGAAAATACATTTTTGTTCCAAAAATAACAAAAACTACGACTTTATTCAGCATTGTCTTCTCTTCCGGAATCATTTCCATTGAATTGATTCCATTGAATCCTTTCATCTGTCGGCGTTGGTAAGGCACTTTTATGTCGCCGTGGTTGTTTTTGGCGATTAGGACATCCGCGACATGCACACTTACGCACCATTTAAAAAAATATTGCAATACCAAAATACAAACAATGTAGAATAGCTTGAATACAGCGTGCGTCTACCTCAGACTGTAAACGAAGCTCTGGCGCACCAGATAACACGTCAGCAGCGTCACTGCGGATGAACAACAGACCCGGAAGAGAAGACAATGCTGAATAAAGTTGTAGTTTTTGTTATTTTCAAAAATAAAAGTAGTTTTTGTGTCACTCACAAAATTTTGTCATTAGAAGAGTACATGCGTACAGTATGCTGATTTTTGTAACCGAGCGTACTTGTAGGCCTTCCTGCAAGTCACACATGCGCTTATAATCTTTTGTTTTATCCACAAGGTGGCAGCTGTGCCCTGGGGGCATCGATTCACAAGGTATTCAAAGAAAAACTGCATAAACCGAACAGACCGGAACGCTACGCTAGTGTACACGTAAAAAAAACGAAATATACCCAGGGCTTAAGGTCTGTTTTGTAGGTCCCCCATAAATACATGAATGCCAGTGAAACTGTGTCATGTGATCAAAATAACATGACCTCTCTAATGTCATTTATGAGGGTGGAGCAATCGTCAAACAGGAAGCACCTTGTGTGAAGACCACCCAAAGGCCAGGGACATAGAGCATATCTGTCAAAACTCCCATATTTCACACCCATTTCCAACACCCAAAAACAAAAAAGGTAAGCAGATATCCATATTAATTTCAGTATCAGCAGTATCAGCAGATGCAAAACACTATTAAAGGTGACAACTTTTAAAGTACACATGAAATCAAAATTGACCTTATTTACTTTGTTAGTGCATATTACTAGTCTTGTTGTAAACAATTAATACGTGCAAGTTAAAACACAGAAAAAATTTGTTTGTCGCGGTAATCTTTAATCAAAATCTGAAAAGTTACTTCCGGTCTGAAATGGCGTTCCTTCTCTGATAACGTCAGTTTGACGGCTTGGGTTGAAAACGCGTAAAC
Organism: Anabarilius grahami; assembly: GCA_003731715.1. Lineage (NCBI taxonomy): Eukaryota > Metazoa > Chordata > Actinopteri > Cypriniformes > Xenocyprididae > Anabarilius > Anabarilius grahami. The sequence goes on along the minus strand of RJVU01049825.1, from coordinate 1,949,950 downwards.
CACTCCCCTGCAACCGTTACTCTATGAGCGAGAGATGGAGAGGAGGAGCGCTAAAGTAAAACTCTGCCCTCCAGTCAATATTCAGTTTCACTTAGAAATACGTCACAACACTGGAGAAAAGTCGTTTGCAACTTCCGGTTCACGCGGACTTTAAAGCTGAAAAATGATAAAAGTTACATAAACAATAAAAGCTCCTTCTGGTTTCTCAATTTGATCGATTTGAGCAAACATAAATGATGCAAAACATAGGAATTTTGAGTTTGTGATAGCGATTCCTACATAGAAAAATCACTTCCTGCCCTCCAGATGCTGTTTGCGCCACAGCAATGACATCATCATTGTCATGTCATGTCATGTATGCAATTTACCAATAAAAGCACATTAATGTGTGGTGCTATAATTCATGTTAAAAATAAAGAAAGAGCTCTTTTTTTTTAAAAAAGGGGTGGGGGTG
>RJVU01049825.1:1901384-1947807 GCA_003731715.1 Anabarilius grahami | reverse complement strand
GTGTGTGTGTGTGTGTGTAATTCCACAAACCTAGAAGACATTCTGAAGGCCTATATGCTGTAGGCTTTTGTAGAAAGGAAAATTTAAAAGAGAAAGAAAAGTAGTAGTGGGAAGAATCAATGAATTGTGAATACTTAATAACATGTAATCAAGTCATCAATAAAAAAAGTAGTCTGATTACGAGTATTTTAAAATGTAATACGATTTAATTACAAGTACTTAATTTTTGGAATCTGATTATGTAATCCAGATTACATATAATCAGTTACTATACTGTCCACAGCTCACTAGTATCAGTGTAATTAGTATAAAACTCAAGGAAGATCATGATGAACACTAAAGTAGCAGCTTGTCAAATAAATTGCAGGCGGCAGTACAGCATCTGGTAAACCGATTTGGACACAGCCTGGAAACCCCACAAAAGACCAGATAAGGTCAGAGCCCACTCTCAATGAGGCTCTTTTTCACTTGGCTGGAAGTGAAAAAAGGAATAAAAGGGAAATTGAAACTGAATGTTCGCTTTGCTTTTGGTTTTTCCACAAGCCTTTCCAGGAAATAATTTGTGTGCAGATCAGTAAAGCAGCCCGTCAAAGCAAATGACAGCGTATTTTTTACTTGTTTTCTTGCATTTTTATAATAAAATCACAAAATAGGCATTATGTTGGATTATTGAGCTTTTTTTTTTCTTTTTCTTTTAATTGTTTTAACAACTTAGTCATTAGATTAATTTCTTATATAAATAAATATGGAACGCAATGGCATGAAATACACTAAATTAGTTTATTAACAATTTTTTATTTTAAAATTAGCTCATCAGACAAATTGTGCTTTTATGAGTTTCTTCACAAAACTGTACAGTAATTGTAATGATTTTTTTAATGAGTGATACAAACAAGTGGCCAACACCTGGGAACTTCTTTAATACTGTAATCTAAAGGCAGCCACGAATATAAACTATAAGCTTGGGTTTGTTTAGAATCTTTTAACATTATTCCCATTCTTCCATTTGTGTTTTTTCATAGTTTCGAAGACTTTGCTATTATTCTAAAATAAACAAATACTAAAAATGATGTGCGTGCAGACTTTTATCTGTGCACTCTTAAAAATAAAGGCTCTAAAAGTAGCTTTTCAAAGCGAAGACCATAGAGCTGTTTTTGGTTCTTCAAAGAACATTTCGGTGAACCTTCTTTTCTTCAGTTTAAATAATCTTCTAAATCATTCTAATCTCTTGATCCACTAAAGAATCTTTAGTGGAATGGAAAGGTTCCGTGGATCTTTAAGGTTCTTCATGGAACCAGTGATGCAAATAAAGAATGTGTGTATTAGATGTCATTTCAAACAAAGTGAAACAGCTTCAGTCAATTTTATTGTATCAGTCTCAAGGCAACAAAAAATCAGCACAGACTCAGGTTCACACTTCCATCCCACATAGCAAACAGACTTGGCCCAAATGTGGCCTCATAATGGCACTGCTGGCGTGTTGCCGGCATCATGTCAGCCAACTGTAGGCCATGCGTGGCAATGATGGCACTGCATGCATGACGGCAGGCAACATTTGGGCCGAGTGTGGATGTGAGGTGTGTGTGGCCCAGATCAGTGTAGCGATTAGTCATGTGTACGACCAACATTAGATGTAATGTTAGATGTTTTTAATCAATATTTGGCCTTTTGGAAGGAATTGAACTTAACAAAATGAACAAAAACCCGCCAAATGCGGTTAAAACTCGACCGTTGCTGGTAACGCAGGTAATTTTGTCAGGTTATGATTCATGAATTCCATCACTCTTTATGTAACGGCTATCTTTATGTAACAATCCATTTTTTGGCGCTTTTTTAGATACATGACACTCTGATGCCACTTTGTTCTTTACTGAAGTGAACTTTTGCCTATATGGTGGCTGATTCACTACCCCTTGAACTTGAGAACGCGAGTGCAGACTGACGCGACCGGGGTGGAATAGACCGGCCTGCGGGATGTCCGAGGCGCGGTGCTTCCTGTCCGGTGTGCGGAACAATGTAATGTTGTTAAAATTATAGGAAAAATCACAGCGAAATCAGCAACAGTGATTGACTTTTTGAGCTGAAAGTGATTCAAAGGTTGTATAATCAGATTTAATTATATCTAAATCTAATCTGTGACTTTGATAATCAGGATAGGCCTATGTCTGATATTTTTGTTTTAGCTAGTAGACATTCTTAAAACAATAAGAAAGCAATTTGTTATTTTGTAAGTATTTTGCATCAGTCATGTAGAATCAAATCTGGATGAATCATTGTTTCACATAAACAAGGACATGTTTTTGGTATTTGTAGGAGGTCATTGTTAGTTTACATTAACCAATGCAATAAGTAAGCAACTGTTTAAGACAGACCAATACATTTTGAAATTAAATGCACTTTTTTTGAGGTGGAAATAAGATTTTATGCTTTGAATGCGTTACATTATCAGTACTTCAACAGTGCATTGGTTACTCTGTTTACACCACAGTTTCCATATCGCAACATTTTTAAGGTTTTTGTTCGCTAAAATGGTCTTATTTTCAACATTTATTTACATACCTACATTTATTTACAGTAGATGGATGAATTTTTGTATATGTATTTATTAATTTTGTATTATTATTTTGCCTTTTAGCTGCTGTGAGAAAAAATCGTCTGACACCACAAGCTACTGAACAGGAGATAGAAGCAAATATACAAAGATGGCTTCAGCTTGCTCCTGATAGAGATGGAGGAAGGAGAGAGCGCTTGAGGAGAAAAGAGGGGCTGCAGAGCTGTACTTCACTTCCCGAGGACAGTCCTAAATAGGATCACTTTCTTCCTCACACATACAAACATTCTGATGTGTAAATTTGTTTTAAGTAAATTTTTTTATTTGCTCTATATTTGTTAAGAGTAAAATTACATTATAATATGTTTACATTCCAGTGCTAGGTTCATTCATATATTCATGAGGTGGTAATAAGATGTTATGCTTTGATTGTACTAATTAAAATAGCCTTCACGCAGTTACACAATTCTGAATGTGATTATTATTATTATTGGCTTGTGCAATATTGTTAAATAAACTAATTTTGAGAATTGAATTTTCTTGTGACTCATTTGTTCACATGGTTTGGGTAAGATTAGGCTGGGTTATGGCTCATTTTTGGGGTTTCTGGTTAAAGGGTGGTGTTGATATGGTTAACATATGGCTGAGAATCGGTACCAATAATAAAACCTGTATTGGCCCAGTTCAGGGCCAGTTTAGGGTGATTAACTGGCTGAGATTCGGGCCGGTTATGGCCCATGTATGACCCTTGTCTTTAATAGAGTTCTGGGCCACTTCAGGGCCGTCATTCTTTGCGGTACTTGGGCCGAGGGAAACGTGATTGTGTGGCCCGTTTTGCTGGGCCAGAAAACATTTGCTATGTGGGATTATAATTAAACAAAGGTTCCTTTCAGTGTTGAGGGAGGCACTGTTGAGTCACTGTAAACAGGCAAGATAATGTTGTTTAGAATAATTGGAGTGAAGAACGTCAAGGAGGCTGATGACACTGATTATGAAGGACTGACCGTGAGGATGAGACTCATTACATATCATGACATATCGAGTACAGCCACTGAGATGATGCTGAAATACATGTTTGATACATCAGAGAAAAGAGTTTTTTTTTTAGGTCTTATTAAGATCTATTTTGAAGATTTGGTGCTCTAGAAACATTTGATATTATTATTAATAATGAAAACTGTTGTGTTGCTTAATTTTTATGGAAAATGATTTTTTTTTCCCCCCGTCAGGATTTTTGATTAATGAAAAGTTTATATTTCTTTCGGATAAAATCTTAATGACCTTAACATTTGAACATTAGTTTGCAAAACATTTATATACCAACAAATTAAAGTTACAAACAAGAATAAATACTGATTGAAGGATTTTAATAATGTAATGTATAGATTTAAATGAGACATACTGGCCAATCTTCACTGATTTTACAATCCATCAGTAAAGGCCCGTTAATTCACACCAAGAACAATAACTATAAAGATTCGTTCTAAATATAAAGGAATAGCACTGTCCACATCACAGCTATAACGATAGAGAAACAATATAGTTGGGATCACTTTCAGATCGATTTTTCCCAGCTGTTGCACGATGAAACACTGACAGCCAATCAGAATCCGTTAATTTAAGGACTCGCGCATTTAAAATGGCAGACGACATTGAGAGAAGTTAATCGCCGCGAGGTTCAGCAAAAGCCACCAGTCAACCTCCTTTTCAAGGATACTTTAAAGAAAATGGATATATGGAATACAATCGGTCATTCCCTCGGAATAAACGGTGAGAAGTATTAACAATGAGATCATTATGAAAGATAGCAAACAGAACAGAATTACCTCAGATATCCAGTGCTAGTTTCGACAACATCGTCTTGCTTCCTTTGAAGTTGCTGTATGGACTTCGTTAGCTAAATTCACTGTTAGATTAGATCGATTACACTAACTATTTAACTACACTAACCTCCGACATGTCCTATCATGGTTGAAAAACAGTTCCAAAATAAAATTTTATCAGACCTCTTTGACGTTATCTAATTAATTAGTATTGAACTACACTTAGCAAAAGTCAAAGTAACAATTATACATGCAACCCCAGAGAATTGCAGACATACATGTATATGCATTTTTTGGAAATGTTCTGTTTTATATATTTTTATCGATTTATGCCGTCCTACCGCGACTATTTTCGGCCAGGGACACGATGTTTGCTGGGATAGCATGTTGAGGACATCTGCTGGTTATGCCGTGTAAATGCAACAAGAACAGCAAAAACATGCTCTCCACCTACTGACCTAACACGTAAACATTATGGGAAACTCCCTAGCCAGACAGGATTTCAACTTTGTTGGCTGAAGACCCAAGTTTGGTTTGAAGATGAAAAATGTACCAAGCACAATGTTCTCTCATCATTCCTGATTCCTAACACACACTCACAGCATTCGGCTGGTCTTGCGGCTGTCAGAGCAGAAATGAAAGCTGATTCTCTCCGTGTTTTTCCGTTGTCTCCAGTCAAGTTCCTATGTAAATTGTGCAAGCTTATTTTGTCCATTAGAATGAAAGATCTGAAAAAACCCCATACAATTACTCACCCATAGACCCTCCCCTCGAAGAAATCAGGACAGAAGTGGTGGGAAGTGTACAAAAGTGACGGATTAAAACACCAGATGTAAACGGTATGTGTCTTCCTCGTCTACTTGTGATCAGATTGACCAAAATGCATCTTAATACCAGGTGTAAACAGGGCCCTAGTGACCTGGACACTCTTCTGGAAAGGAAATGGCTCAAAATCCCTCTGGTCACTGTAAAATACACTGCTCAAAAAAATTAAAGGAACTCTTTGAAAACACATCACTGAGCTCCTGGACAGTCTGAGGTGCAACCTGGTGGCGTCGGATGGACCGAAACATAATGTCCCAGAGGTGTTCTATTGGATTTAGGTCAGGTGAGCGTGGGGGCCATTCAATGGTATCAATGTAGAGGTCTGCGTGTCCCTCCATGGATATGCCTCCCCAGACCATCACTGACCAAACCAGTCATGCTGAACGATGTTACAGGCAGCTTAATGTTCTCCACGGCTTCTCCAGACCCTTTCACATCTGTCACATGTGCTCAGGGTGAACCTGCTCTCATCTGTGAAAAGCACAGGGTGCCAGTGGCAGACCTGCCAATTCTGGTGTTCAATGGCAAATGCCAGTCAAGCTCCACGGTGCTGGGCAGTGAGCACAGGGCCCACTAGAGGATGTCAGGCCCTCAGGCCACCCTCATGAAGTCTGTTTCTGATAGTTTGGTCAGATACATTCACACCAGTGGCCTGCTGGGGGTCATTTTGTAGGGCTCTGGCAGTGCTCATCCTGTTCCTCCTTGCACAAACGAGCAGATACCGGTCCTGCTGATGGGTGAAGGACCTTCTACAGCCCTGTCCAGCTCTCCTAGAGTAACTGCCTGTTTCCTGGAATCAGTTTCATTTCATTTAACATTTATGCATTTGGCAGACGCTTTTATCCAAAGCGACTTACATTGCATTATACTATACATTTGTATCTGAGTATGTGCAATCCCTGGGATCGAACCCATGACCTTGGCATTGCTAGTGCCATGCTCTAACCACTGAGCAACAGGAAAGCATTTTCATTGTCCAACCCCTGTATGTCTAGATATTTTCTTGTATTTAAACATACTTGTATATGCATTTATAGATTGTAAGAATAATGCTTATATTTAGGGGGGAAAAGTTTTCAGTTAAATGCTGTTAACAGTAAAATATGCTAAAATATGTAAAAAGTATATAAAATATATAAAGTATATAAAAATGGTCAGACAACCTCCATTGGACCACTTGAGATGGACTATACCTATGTTCTTGACCTTGGTTTGAAGAGACATGTAAAATCATTATAGATAAACTTTAAAAGAATAATATCAATGAGTTCTCAGTTGCAACTGTTGTAACAGAGAGTGTCCTGTTTGACGAGTACTTTAGAGAAGAAGGCAGGGGAGGACTCAGTGCCCGGCCTGCTTCTGTTTTCACTCAAACACGCTTCGATGCTGCACAAATCTGAGCTTGAAAGGTTGGTCTTCAGGTTCAGGACAACAAGAATTTGCTGCTCACTAGTGGAGAATGACAACAAAGATCATTGATGAAACAACTCATCGTTCATTCTGCTAAAGCTATGGTTATGGCTGTGGCCTAGTATTTGCCTCTCAATAAAATAATCTTGCCCGCTCACATCTGGCTCACCTAATGTCAGGATAGTCTCTTGCCAAAGTCGCAATCTCAAGCTGCAAACTCCCAAGATCCTGCAGTCTCAGAATCTCTGATAATTTGGGCAGTATTTGACAGAGCCATTCCTCGCTGGATCCCTAGAGAAGAGAATGGTACTTGATTTAGAAAACTTATTTAAATGTTTAATAAGTATATTTGCAGTGCTGTTATCTTTACACAAACTACTTCGGCTTTCCCACAATTCATTGTGCTCTTTCAAACAAATAGAATAGTGTAAAGAAAACACATTAAATGGGTCCATATTTTGTCTGGGACTCAATGTCTTATTTTGTCTAAAACAATACAGTGGATATAAAAGTCTACACACCCCTGTTAAAAAAACTGTTTTTTGTGACATAAACATTAAATGCCACTGAAAATCAAACTGACACATTTCAGAGAAGTAAAAAAAAAAGCTTGGAATAACTGTGCATAAGTGTGCACACCCCTGAAAACATTTAAAGCACCATTTGATTAATTACAGCACCCAGTTTGGATAGGAGTCTATCAGCTTGGCGCATATTGACTATTTGAATATTTTCCCACTCTTCTTTGCAAAAACGTTCCAGATCTGTGAAATTGCGAGGGCATCACTTCTCTTGTGCACGGCACCCCACAGATTCAGGTCTGAACTCTGTCTGGGCTATTCCAAAACATTCACATCATTCTTTCCTGAAGCCATTCTTTTGTTGATTTACATTTGTGTTTTGGAACATTGTCACGGTGAAAGGTGAAAGTTCCCTTGACTTTCAGCTTTCTAGCAGACGCCAGAAGGTTCTGTGCCAAAATCGACTGGTACTTTGAGCTATTCATGATTCCCTCCACCTTCACTTAGTAGTTCCAGCTGGAAAAAGCATGATGCTGCCACCACCATGTTTCACCGTGCTGCGGCATATACTTAAGAGTCAATGACTGAATCATTATTGCTGTGATTTTTATGTTTCTAGCATGTCATATGTTTGGCAACAGTTCTTTTAACCCTGCTTTATGGAGTGTGTAGCCTTTCATTTTTTAAACAACCATGTAGGAAGACACATCATGGCCATATTCCAGGATGACAATGTCAAGATTCATCAGGCTCAAATTGTGAAAGAACGGTTGGCAGGGAGCATGAAGAATCATTTTCACACATGAATTGGCACCTCTGAGTCCAGACCTTAACGTGACCAAAAATTGATGCACCTCTTGATGGAAATTAATGCTGTGATGTTATTTCCATCAAGAGGTGCATCGATTTTTGGTCAAGATCTTGTATTGACAATGCAAGAGGTGAGCACTCTGTAAAGTCTCCTCCAGCACATCCCAAAGACTTTCAATGAATTTAAGAGCCTGGACTCAGAAGTGCCAATTCATGTAAGAAAATCTTCATGCTCCCTCCCAACAATTTATAAATCAATATTTTCAAACAAATCTATTGTATTGGATGCCAAAACTTGTAAGTTTATAAGACCGTATGTTAAACGATGTGAAAAAAAGCATTTAATAGACTACTCAGAGTAAACTCAACTACAAGCCAATTATAATTAGAATATTTAATTATACTTTTAAGTGCATCTCAATCAAAAGTCTGAGTACAAGTATAGTCCAAATAGACTTTTCTGTCAACATAAGTCAAGTATATTTTAGTGTAATTTTAAGTATATTTCTGAGAAGTACATAGAAAGCAGACTAAAAGTATACTTTCATATTTTTTTAGTTTTAAAAAAGTATACTTATAGCACACTTGAATAAATGTAAATTGTAAATAAACTTAAAAATTTTTTTTTTAAATAATAGTCAATTCTGACAGTATTTTTTATTTTTAACACCAAAAGAGGGTTTGTGCTGGCATAAGCGGTTGGTAAATCTGGCCATAAGCCTATTAAATTACAGCCATTAATTGTTATTTTAGTTAAGCAGGGTTCAAGTTCACCATCAGGTCACTGATTAAACACACATGCACACACACAAACATATTTCCTTTCCTTCTTGTTTTTCTACATTAGATACATTTGAAACTTTCTTAAGCACAAAACAAAACAAAAAAATCATTTAAATTGTTCATTTAAAAAACTTTTTTTTTTTTTGCCAACTTACAGTATGATTCAGGAAAAACAGAAATGCAGAGGAGAGAAACTAGAGGTTTCTAAGAATCCAAAAACATAATGACAACCACATGTGTTACTCCACATTCCTGTGGCTTCCCTGAACTTTCCAGAAAGAAGTTGGATTGTGGAAGAGGAAAATACGATGATTTGTATTTTTGTGCTCTATTTGATGAATATAAATACAGAGTATTTTTTCTGTGCATGTTTTGGTTGCATGAGTGTTTATTCATCCTGTACATGCAAACATGTGGGTCTGGATGTGATCTCACCACTTTGGCAAACACAGAGCAGATTTTACTGTTGTCGTGGCGAATGAACTCAGCAGCTGTTTCTTGCTGTTCTTTGTCTTTCAGTTTCAGTTTTCTCTTCATCATTCGTCTCACATACTCAACCATTACTTCTATATGCAGCTCAGCCAGCAGTTCCTATACACACACACACACACACACACACACAATCTCTAAAGATTATGTCTATTTGCATCATGTTATAGAACTGTTAGCAATAAAATTTGCAGCAAGAGTGATTCTGACCTCTCGGCAGACAGGCTTTAGCTCTTTGAATTGATCCATGTTTTCCTCAAGCGCCTTCATCAGATCCTCCACAACCTCACAATGTCCAGCAAACCAGGCTTGAGTCCACAGCTTACGGTACAGCGGCTGTACAAATAAACAAGTCTGGTTATTGCCAAAATGTAAGATTTAATTTAAGATATTTAGAGTAAATAAGCATCACAAACATGGAAGTAAAGCGCATTAAGTGATTTATCTTAGTACAGTTAGACACTTGTGTTGACCCTGGAACAATTTTCCTTCAAAGGAATCCCCGATATTAAGACTTGTATGGGTTAATATAATGTAAATGATGTCTCTTACTCAAATATGTAGTAGAAACCCCATGAAAGATTTACATTATTTAAAAAAATCCACATATTTTGGACAATAGGCAGCGCTATTTTGTTTAGGTGCACAGTGCGTTCTACGTTGATGACGTCAAATGGTTGCACTCGTTGAGCTACTGATGCTGCCCTGCTGCTATTTTTACCGCAACACAACTCGGAATATAATATACGATGCTACATTGTGCAGCTTTTGGCTGTAATTTTCAGTCGAAGGGCAACAAGAGAAGCGATGTAAGTCTTTGCTTCTTTACTAGTGATATGAGAAGAGGAGAAAAGAATGGGTCATTGTGATGAATGTGGACGGGAATAAAACTTCCCAAAGAACCGTGTCTTTGTTCTCTTCACTTTAGCCCTGATGACTGAGGCTTTTAGTAGACCACCGCTGAAACAGCTTACAGTCGCTGATGGATATGAGGGTACGCGTTAACCAAATGTTGCGCGACTGACAAGGGAAGCTTACAACATATCTCGATTGAGACAGAGTGTCTCAAAACTCGTGTGCGCTGTGATGCACGAGAAATCTGTGATCGCATAAAACAGTAGCATCTTCTCAACTGTGTGTAATGCATTCAGGTGACATATCAGACAATTTTTGCACAGCTTCGATGTTTTCATCCTCACTAATGTTGCGCTTTGATTCAAATTGAAAAGGCTGGTCATGTTTTAAAAAGGAACCCCGCGGGTATTAAAGGATTAGTTCACTTTCAAATAAAATTTTCCTGATAATTTACTCACCCCCATGTCATCCAAGATGTTCATGTCCTTCGTTCTTCAGTCGAAAAGAAATGAAGGTTTTTGATGGAAACATTCCAGGATTATTCTCCTTATAGTGGACTTCAATGGACTCCAAACGGTTGAAGGTCAAAATTACAGTTTCAGTGCAGCTTCAAAGAGCTTTAAACGATACCAGACGAGGAATAAGAGTCTTATCGAGAGAAACGATCGGTCATTTTTTTGAAAAAAATTTAAATGTATATGCTTTATATAAACAAATGATCGCCTTCCAAGTGGTTCCGCCAAAAACGCACTTTCGTATTCTTCAAAAAGCTTACGCTGAATGTCCTACGCCTTCCCTATTCTACTAGGTAGAAAATGAATAATCCTGGAATGTTTTCATCAAAAACCTTAATCTCTTTTCGACTGAAGAAAGAAAGACATGGACATCTTGGATGACATGGGGGTGAGTAAATTATCAGGAAAATTTTATTTGAAAGTGAACTAATCCTTTAAGACTATGCATTACTAGATTACCGTTGCACCAAAACATACAGATAAAAAAGTATCAAAGTCATCAAGGCTAAAGTGAAGAGAACAAAGACGCAGTTCTTCGGAAAGATTTATTCGTTCACATTCATCACAACTTCCCATTTTTTTCTCCACTTATCGCAAGTAAAGCAGTAAAGACTTACATCACGTCTCTTGTGGCTCATCGACTGAAAATTACAACCAAAAGCCGCCCAATGTAGCATCGTATATTATATTCCGAGTTGTGTTGCGGTAAAAATAGCAATATGACAGTGTCAGTAGCTCAGTGAGTGCAACCATTAGACATCACCGACATAGAATGCACTGTGCACCTAAACAAAATAGCGCCGCCCATTGTCCAAAATATGTATAAAACAATGTGGATTTTTTAAATAACGTAAATCTTTCATGGCTTTTCTACTACATATTTCAGTAAGAAAGATCCTACTTGGATAAATCAAAGTTAATTTGCTGATCTTTTCATTGTCATATCTGAATAAACTTTTCTAAATACTTCCTCATTGGTCATCAAATTAAATAAGTTTCTATTGTTTACTAACCTTCAGTTCTGTGTGAATTCGACTGAGGAAGTATTTGTGACAGATGTTTTTGAGGTCTGCTAATGTCGACAGGCAGGCGGTTCTAGTGTCGTCTGAGAAAAGATGTTCTGGTCTTTGTACATAATCCCTGAGGATATAGAGAAATAATGGTTGCTACAATTTGCTAAATGATTGTATTTTGTGATTATTACATTTCTATAAATTAAGCAAATTATAAATAATTACATTAAGTTGTAATGGCATATTTAAGTGGTTTTAAAAAGACAATATGAAATACATTTTGTATTGTTCTATTTAGTACTTGAAAGATAAACTGCTGAAAAATCAATTAAACTCACCTGAAGTGGTGAATGTCAACCAGATTAGCACTGAGAATTTTAGGAATGTTTTTTGGTTTTCTTTTGACAAGTTTCTCCAGACTTGTTTTATAGCTACTATTTGGGGAAAAATTAAAAACATGTCATTGTAATCATAACAATACAATGCTGGAATGAGACAATGATCGTGACTAGTGATTTACCTTGTCAGAAAGCTGTCTAGCTGGGTTAGAAGACACCAGGCTTTACTTTCAGAGCCTAAAAGTGCTTTGACGTCACTTACAGTTATATCAACAAGCTATAAAACACAAACAGCAACACACATTCAACATAAAAGCTGGAATTCTGACCAATTTGTGCCGAACATTCATGTTGGTGTGAACATGCCTTAAGACGAAAGAAAATAATCTGCAAAACTGTAAAAAGTACTTTTCAAATTGAAATTAAATTGCAATAAGTCAAATTTAGCTACTAGTTTTACATTTAATTGAGTAAAAGTATTCAGTTTAAATAGCTCTTGTTTTCTTGGTGTTGACGCTATGGGGAATGGCATCAGTGTGACCGGTGTCTGAAGCATGTGTAAACACAGTCTGTGCGCCTGAGTTACACTCTTTTGTTATAAACTCTTTTTTTCTTAAGCAAGGGTGGATCTACCGAGGTGACAACTGTAATTATTCTTCATACATTAAATACAGAAGGTGGTATGGCGGAAGCTAGATATTTTACTTCATAACTTGTTAAATATTAATATTTTTTCTACATAAATGCATCGATTATTAACCCCCTGGAGCCATGTGGAGTACGTTTATGATGGATGGATGTAGATGGAAGCACTTTCTTCAGCTCATACTCATTGGTCCCCTTCACTGCCATTATAAAGCTCGGATGCGTTAGGATATTTATTAAAATATCTTCGATTCTGTTTATCAGAAAGAAGAAAGTGTTTTTATTTTGATTACCATTTTTGAAACCAATTGAGTGGTTCAATCCAAGTTTTGTGAAGAGACTTTTAATGGAAGGACAGAAATCTCTCTAAATTCATTAAATATATCTTCATTTTTGTTCCATAAATTAATGAAAGTCTGAGTAATTGATGACAGAATTTTCATTTTTGGGTGAACTAACCCTTTCAGTATAGTAATCAGGTATTTTAAACCCCTGAGAAAATTATTCAAATTCAGGTCTGAATCAATTTGATAATCCCAAAATGTATAACTAAATAGATGGTTTGAGAGTGTGTAGAGCCCATAACCTACTGGTAAAACATCTGCAGCAAGGTTACTGAAGTAGTATCCATCCATGATCTCTGGTTCGATGCCATCACTCCATTTTTTCACGTCTTTCTCAAGAGCGGTGAATAACCACTTTCTGACTTCATTCTAATCAGAGAAAGTAAAAATTGGCAGCAGTAGATATGGAAGTAATTAGAATAGTATCTAACACTCTTTCTACACCAGATGCGAGTAGCACATCAGATGCCTCCTTAAATTTCTGATGTACTCGGAAACCGAACAAATTACTTTAAATGTTCATTCTGACACATCCAGCTTAGGCAGCCTCAAGACGGGGAGGAGCCCAGTGTAGACAAATCTCTTATATTGTGCAATTGTTATTTAGAAATTTTGCTGATTTAATCATTTGCTAATAATACTGAATGACCTCTTTGTATGAGAAGTACTGTTCCTCCAATCTCGTAAGATCTTCTTCAGGTAACAAAGGTCCAAGTGATGAATTGTTGATGTGCACCTCTAGTTCTTTGTGCTTCAATATATTTCTAAAAACAAAAACATTAAAGAATATTAACATATCTGAGTGTCTGAATACTGAATCATTTATAATAATTGAACATGCTTGTAATAATGATATTGCTAACATGCCCTTACTTTGGGTAGTAATCCACAATCCAACTCAATATATAGAGGCAATCCTCAAAATCGACACTGGATCTGGCGAGCTCTTGGAGTCTGGTGGAGAAAGTTTGATGGTAGATCCGAGCATATGTTCTGCAGATGTCAAAGTCTGGTGGGTAACATTCTCTCAGATTTCGGACCACTCTGAGCAGATCTTTTTGGACTTGTTTGCCCATTTGACACACCTCTCTCTTCAAGGAGGTAGAAAGCTGGTCTACTTTATTCTCCCGTTTTTCTGCAGTCTTCATTCGTTCTTCAACGACAATCTTGAGTAGTGTCTTGATCTGTCTGCACTTCACAGGACTCCATATTGGATGCTCATCCACGACTACTTCATTCCAGCATCTGTCCTGTGTCTCCTCTTGAAATATTGAAGCCAAAGCACTCTTGAGGTCTCCTGATTGTCCTCATTGAAAGAGTCATGGATGGCCATCTTCAGTCGCAAAATCTCATGGGACTCATCTTCTGCCCTGGCCACTTCATTTAAACCAAATAGATGGTCCTCAGCTTCCAGATGGTTCTCATTGAAGTTCCCTATGAAATCCAAGCCCACTGCAATGTGTGAGGAGACAAATCATTTCTATTTACTTATCAATATGTAGCAGGGGTTTTTTAAATTTCTGTAAAACACCTGTAAATTGTTAAAAACTTGCATCTAATGTACCTGATGGAGTTTCACAGGATTTTGTATTCCTCTGCCATCTCATTAAGAATACATTTTTCATTTTGTCTGATATTTTGACTTTGTGTTTCTGACATTCTTCTTCAGGATCATCAGAAGAATCTGCTATGCCTTCACTGGTATCAAAGTCAACTTCTAAAATATAAAACAGAAATTAGAAGATGATAAGAAACCTGCTCGGTTTTCCCAGAAGAGAAAGACTGTAAATTTGTATATATGATTGCTATATGAGCTCAACGTCTGGTGTATTGATGTTCTGCTGCAGCTGGTTTGTTCACAGGCTACAATACAATAAAAGTACACAATCATGTGTTTATAGTGCTAAAAATTGCTAAATGAAAATTCAAACCGAGCTTCGCTAATTTACAGTTTCAGAAAAGAACAGTGACTAGTAAAGAAGAATGAAAGTAAAAGAGAAAAAAAGACAAAAACACATTGTCCTATTTTACCTAACAGAGCTGTAGGGGTGAGAGAAGCTTTAAATTTTGATTTTCTCTTGAATTTTTCTTTCAAGAAGTTTTTCATTTTAATTTTTTGGGGTATTTTGAGTTTGTGCTTCTGACATTCTGCTTTAGGTTTTCCAGGACGAACAGCTAGGCCTTCATCACACCTGATGTCTTCAACGACTTCAAGGTCTTCTTCTAAAAGGAGAAAGAAATCAGAAACCACCCTCATTTCTGTCAGGACCACTATCGTCAAATATGATAGATAATGCATAGAGTTTGTATTGGCGGTATGGTTCTGTTCTGGGCAAGAACTCCCTGCGCATCCATGTAGCCTAGCATGGATAAGAGCAAGGAGAGCAGCAATAACCCCCCTAGGGTAAACAGAACAGGACCAACATATGCAGATATCATTAAATGTCATAATTTAACGTACACATATTCGAGAACTAGTCTGATTCAGGGGAATAATAAGGCCAATCCTGACTGAAGAGAGGAGGAGCTGGGGATGGAGGTGGGTAATTTGCTCCTGAGAATGCAATAGCTGCTGATAATACTGAGGAGCTTATATATAGATGCCATGATAGGCGTCCATTCCTATAGGTAGACGCAAGTCACCTGGGAGTCAGCTGATGCAAGCTTGACTGACGTGACCTGCCAGAACTGACGCTAACGCTAGATATCTGAATATTTGCGTAGAAATCCCCATCAAAAGATCATGTGGGGGTTGTGATAAAAAAAGCAAACACCATGCATCACTATGGGAAGCAGAAAATGTATGACTTGACTGTGTTTTCAGCTCATCCCGACAGTAATGGAATGTTCCACTAATCCATGATGGGGGGGCCTGCATTTGCGCAGATGTAATAATAATGTCAAAACTTATCCTGACCATATAATATATGAAACTAAATTAATGTTTAATATGATTTTATACAGGCTTCTGAGTATTTATTGGGGCCCCCTCTTTCCCTGGGCCCTAAGTGGTCACTTACCTCACTTATTGGTTAAGTCGGCACCCTGAAAATAATCACTGGGATTGTCCCAATACCCAAACTTGGGGTCTTAAATATTAAAATTCAAAATATGCAAATAAAGCTCTGTAAAAACTATTAAAAAATACTGCAAATGCGTCCCATTGGGTAAAGTTATACTCACTTGCGTTTTTTTATGCCCACTTGAAGTGAAGTGAAGTGACATGTGGCCAAGTATGGTGACCCATACTCGGAATTTGTGCTCTGCATTTAACCCAACCAAGTGCACACACACAGCAGTGAACACACACACCGTGAACACACACCCGGAGCTGTGGGCAGCCATTGCTGCTGCGCCCGGGGAGCAGTTGGGGGTACGGTGCCTTGCTCAAGGGTCTCACCTCAGTCGTGGTATTGAGGGTGGGGAGAGCGCTGGACATTCACTCCCCTCACCGACAATCCCTGCCGGACCTGAGACTCGAACCCATGACCTTTGGGTTACAAGTCCGACTCTCTATCCATTAGGCCACGACTGCCCCCCTAACACTGAACACTTTGGCCAAACACAGGAAATACAGTACGTCATGTAAGTAGACAAGTGGTCAGATGCAAAGAACACAAGTATACTGTCTCCGAAATGACTCCCTATACCCTAAATCACTATTCCCTGTGATGTGAATGACAACAAGTGAGCAAAGTTGGACACTTAAGTATTCTCTAGCAGCTCGCTGTTCAGTGTTATGTCATTATAGGATTGAATGCATGCACTCGGTGTCCATTATGATGCACTTTATAAGGTTAGGCTATAGGGGCTTTTTCAGGCACATCCTGGGTATTGGGACAGACCCACTGTTTGCTAATACCATAAATGAATGACTAGTGCTGATGAACTATTGCAATATTGTCCCTTCTTTTATGAAACTGATTTTTTTTTTCGTTGTAAACTGAAATAGGCCTATAGCTCACTCCAAAATAAATATTTAATGGGAAACACGTTGATGATTATCAGTTTTTACAAAACGTCAACGTCTGGTTTAATACGATTCAAAATACTTATTTTGTAACGTCTTGTTGCGGTCTGACTCCGCTGAAAACTTTAGGTAATAGTCTAGATTTGTACCTAAAGTAGTTTCTGAACCAAATTTTTCAAGAAATGAACAAAAATATACAGCGAGAAAGAACAAAACACCCTGGATGCAATACACCTTCATGCAAGCAAGATCATACTGTAAATCATGATTAGAAGAAAAATAAGCTTAGAAAACTGTATTGTTTATAACTATATTATATATTAACTATATTGCTTTCCTTCTTTGTCAATTTTTTTTTTTTCATGTTGAAAAAGTTAAGTTCAGTACAGGCACAAATGGGCGTATATAAACTAGTGGCAAGACGTGAGCGCGTAGTTTTTCTTTTATATTAGCCTATTTTATGCACTTTTCCATTCCGTTTATAGATTTGTATTCAGCATCTGCAGCAGAGGCAGACTATGCCAGATTTGTCTTACCTTTCACTCTCTTAAAAGCCATCATCCAAAATAGAAAGCGGACTCGTCGTTCTTTAAACTGTTCGAGCCCCTCACAAATTTTCAGGGGCGCCGAAAGGGGCGTGGGGGTTAATAGTTAATATAGCTTACTTATATTGTAGTTTTGGTTAAGGTGATTCGATTTATAGTTACAATAATGGATTCTTAAAGTTGACAATTCTTATTTTTGTGGTTATGAACAAACATTCTTTCAGTAACATTAATAGAGCATTTAATAATGTTCTTAAAATGTTAGAACAAAAACATTTATGCATGGAACATGTTTTTTTCTTCTTTTTTTAGTTGGATGTTCTGGGTTAGTTCAACCCAAAAATGAAAATTCTGTCATTAATTACTCACCCTCATATTGTTCCACACCCGTAAGACTTCGGAACACAAATTAAGATATTTTTGATGAAATCCGATGGCTCAGTGAGGCCTGCATTGACAGCGAGATAATTAACACATGCCCAGAAAGCTACTAAAGATGTATTTAATACAGTTCATGTCACTACAGTGGTTCAACCTTAATGTTATAAAGCGATGAGAATACGTTTTGTGCCAAAAAAACAAAATAACGACTTTATTGAACAATATCTAGTGATGGGCGATTTCAAAACACTGCTTCATGAAGCTTCGAAGCTTTACAAATCTTTTGTTTTGAATCAGTGGTTCGGACAGAGATTGTATATAGGGAGATAAGAGGGTCTGTATCTCTTACCATTGGAGAAAGCGTAACGGCTAATGACTAAAAATACATTTTTATTAAGCTAAAATCTACATACAGTTCCCAACTAAAGTATTGTTTAGTGTAAAACATGCTGAAGATTGGCAAACAGGCTGTCGATTAATTAAATGATTAGCTATTTCCCCACAAAAGCTGTTTAATCAGCATAGTGAAGCCTCTCATCCATTGACATCCATTCAAAAAACAGACTCTGGTCTCATTCCCTGCGTACCGCGGGGGGCGGAGCGTTAGCATTAGCCGTTATGCTTTTTTGGCTAAAAGTTGCAGGCTTGCCTTCCAGTGGCTTTGGTTCGGAGCGGGTATCAAACTGCCAAAGTCACATGATTTCAGTAAACGAGGCTTTGTTACGTCATAAGTGTCTCGAAATTTCAATGGCTCACCACTGGGGGGCGTGACTTTGGCAGTTTGATACCAAAGACTATAGAATAACACAAGACGTGTCACTCGTATTGTTTTGAATGGGAGAAAGTGCAACGCGTAATATGGCGGAATAAGTCCCGCCTTCTAAATAAGAGCCAATCACCGACTGGTAAAGTCATCGCGTCACTGCAGCGGCCGTTAGAAGCACCGGTTTCTATAGAAACAGTCAGACGTACGCCTCCGAAATGAGGCACAAGAGATGGTCTGCGCATGCGCATTAGGTTGATCCAGCCTAAAAAATACCGTTTTTTTTTTGTCATGATTTGAGCGTTTGGAAAAAAAATGATGAGATAGTTGTTGTCAGATTTAATTGGTGATTACAAATATGAAATTTAATCGAAAGCTTGGCAAATATCTTTGGAGAATTTGATGTTTCCCCATTCAGAGAGATAGGAGCTGCACTTGCATGCCCGAGAGGCGTTTCAAAGATGGCCGCCGAGTGAAATGACTTGTCTTAAAGGGACTTTGTTTGATACACGCTCCGAACCACTGATTCGAAACAAAAGATTCATAAAGGTTCGCACAAAAAATTTATTCTCGTCACTTCATAACATTAAGGTTGAACCACTGTAGTCACATAAACTGATTTAAATATGTCTTTTCTGGGCATTGAAAGTGTTAATTATCTTGCTGGCAATGGCCTCACTGAGCCATCGGATTTTATCAAAAAGATCTTAATTTTTGCACTGCACGATTTTTGGCTGTCCCAGATGAAAGATTGCCATCGTAAAACAATCTGTGATTTCTGTGATCGTGGCTCTTAATCGGTGGTCCTATGTCGTACAGTGAGAGATGTTTTCCCGGTCTTGCGACCAAAGATAGCCTACGATAGTTTTCTGACAGTGTCAGAAATTCAGCAAGTTCATCGCACAGTGTGTTGCTGCTACGACCTTCGTCTTCTGACCAGCCAATAAAAATGTGACATGGCGCTAAAACTTAAAACTATTACCTCAAGCTCTTTTCCCTTCTTCTTTTGCCGCTTCCTTTTTTATTTTCAGCACACATAAAAACTACAACTGCCAAAGTGTGATTCAACATGTTTTTTTGTTTACCACTAGACCATGCTGATGACGTTTTATTCCTCTATAAAAACTTGCACCGTAGTCAACAGGTGTCATCATCGTACAGTCTACATGCATGTCGTACCCAAGTTTAGTAGATCCATGTCGCACAGTGTGATAAAGTAACGATCTTATAGGATTGCTAAAATCGTGCAGTGTATCCAGGGCTTTACGGCTGTGAAACGACATGAGGGCGAGTAATTAATGACAGAATTTTATTTTTGGGTGAACTAACCCTTTAACCACCACTGTCAAGGTCCAGAAAGGTACTAAAGACATTCTTAAAGGTGCCCTCGAATGAAAAATTTAATTTACCTTGGCATAGTTGAATAACAAGAGTTCAGTACATGGAAATGACATACAGTGAGTCTCAAACACCATTGTTTCCTCCTTCTTATATAAATCTCATTTGTTTAAAAGACCTCCGAAGAACAGGCGAATCTCAACATAACACCGACTGTTACGTAACAGTCGGGATCATTAATATGTACGCCCCCAATATTTGCATATGCCAGCTCATGTTCAAGGCATTAGACAAGGGCAGGACGTCTGGAGCTGTGCACAGCTGAATCATCAGACTAGGTAAGCAAGCAAGGACAATAGCAAAAAATGGCAGATGGAGCAATAATAACTGACATGATTCATGATAACATGATATTTTTTGTGATATTTGTAAATTCTCTTTCTAAATGTTTCGTTAGCATGTTGCTAATGTACTGTTAAATGTGGTTAAAGTTACCATCGTTTTTTTTACTGTATTCACGGAGACAAGAGCCATCGCTATTTTCATTCTTAAACACTTGCAGTCTGTATAATTCATAAAACACAACTTCATTCTTTATAAATCTCTCCAACAGTGTAGCATTAGCCGTTAGCCACGGACCACCATCAAACTCATTCAAAAATAAATGTAAACTTCCAAATAAACACTGTACTTACGCGATTAGACATGCTGCATGACGAACACTTTGTAAAGATCCATTTTGAGGGTTATATTAGCTATACATCAGGGGAGAAAAGACCATGACTATCACAAATTTTATCCCATGACAACGTTAAACAACATTTTATTCAGCTGCTATAGGTGAAATACATTTACATTGACAGCAAAGGTAAAAAAACCAAAACACATTTATCATACTTTGACAGTGGAATTTCTTTATATTTACCAATTTGCATTGATGGCTTACAGTAATTGATAGACAGTTTGTTACTGTGAAGCAAGGCATTTGCTGCATTATGAAACATACATGCATTGACAGAACAGTCGCTTCCCCCAGTCGATCCCCTGCATTCAATTCAGTCACTCCAAACATTCATTCAAATAAAGCTAAAACACTGTACACTGAGAGATAAATATATATACACCTTTTCACATTTGATTTTAGCATTTCACAGGTTTTCTCAACTGATTATACAATGTTAGTGCTCTAAATCATCAACGCATCCATCTGAACACATTGTGATGTTCCATCTCATTGTAATACGTCACTGATTAAATACAAATATCCAAATATATTATTCTTGACCTTAGTTTTGGGGAACAGTGTAAACCAGCTAAGAAAAACTAACAGAATAACACCACTGAGTTTTGTTAATAATAAATACTATATCAATCCCTCAATAATATTATATAATATTAATACTGATTACGCATCACAGTGTGCATCACAGTCAAAGGTTTAAAGCGTACCTGAAAACCATACTTAAGTAAAAGTACAGATACATTACAGCGAAAATGACTCCATTACATGTTACAAGTCACCAATTCCAATACAACTTGAATAAAAGTCTTTGAGTAACTGATTTTATGCTCAAAGATATAATAGTTCTCGACCCCTAAGAGACACCCCAGTGAAAAACAAAAAAAAAACAGCTGATTCATGAGGAGAGCATTTACATGTTTATACTCTAAAATCAACATAAAACTGAACTCAATATTGCAATGAATCAAGGCTGACACAACAGCCTCTTAAACATCTACAAACACTCAAGTCTCAGTTAAGCTCAAGTGCTCAAAAAGAGAAAACAATATCCTTCAGAAAGGTCTCTTCAATATAACGGATACATGAAATACTGTTAAAGGGGGACTTTAAATCCACTGTTTGGAAGTTAGTCGGGCCGAGTCCAATAACAAATGTCTAACCAATCAGCATCAGGGGGCGTATGACGGTCGAGGAGAGAGAACGAGCAAGAGGGAGATTTGAAAATAATTTTTAAAAAAACTGCAGAACGAGAAATGGGACACAATACAAAACAGCTCAAAAGAATATCACCGGAATGAAGGTTTGTGCCCGGGCAAGTGCTTTAGGACCCGGTTATATTAGAAAAGCTCTCCATCGCTGGAGAAAGCTAAGAGGGAAGTCCTGAAAACTGCTTTGATCCCGCCTCTCATGTGAGTAACACTGGGTTTTGATTGACTGGAGCTGCTGTGCTGTTTGCGACTAACAACGAACACTTTGGATTTACTCTTGTGTCTGTATGTTCATTTTCTGTGAGGCATTTTGTTGCGCGTCTGCTGCGATAAACAGACATCCACTTGCATTCACACAGATAGTGAGAGTTGTGCAGGTAAACCACTGCACACTGACAATCGTTAGAAAGTGAGGTGTTTAGTGTCATTGGTTGTGCATTCGCCTCGCATGCCAGTGGCGTTCGGGCAGTGGCTCGAGATCGACTCGGAGAATTGAAGGGTGAGTTTTGGAGGTGGAGCAATGAAGAGTGGGGTGTGTTCAGCGTAGTTCAAATACCACTTACTGCACCTTTAGGGTGAGTGAAAGCAATACTTTCAAAGTATAGTCCTTTGGTCGTGAGCACAAAGAGATGTGTTCAGCTCGTGCACACTATCTAGTTATTGCAGTTTTGAAGCGCTAAAGTCACTCGCACATGCGATGTTATACGCGAACCCTCCGTGCGGTCTAAAAAAATTGGGCTGCACATGGACGGGGTGTGCGGACCCTCCTGATGTTGAAAATTACATCATGTGGACGGTGCGTGGACGCGGACGGCCAAAGTATACTTTGGTCTTTAAGGCCCGGGTAAACTTGATTTTCCGCGTTCCGCTCTGTCTTGCGCATAGATAAGCGTGCGAGCCTTTCAAAGTATACTCCTTTGGCCGTGAGAGCGGAAAGACTCATTTGGCGCGTACGCACTTTCAAGTGCTCAAGTCACTCGCACATGCGCTGTTGTACGCTCACTCTCTGCGCGGTCTCAAAAATTGGGCTGCACACGGACGGGTTGTGCAGACCCTCCTGATGATGACAATTACGTCATGCGGACGGCCGAAGTATACTTTGGGCTTTAAGGCCCAGGTATACTTCATTTTCCACGTTCCGCTCCATCTCGCGCACAGATAAGCGTGCGAGCCTTTCAAAGTAAACTCCTTTGGCCGTGAGCACGAAAAGACTAGTGGACTGCAGTTTTCAAGCGCTCAGGTCACTCGTCTCTAAAATTGAGCTGCATGCGGACAGGGTGTGCGGATGTCCGCGGACCCTCCTGATGATGAAAATTACATCATGCAGACGGTGCACGGACGGCCGAAGTAAACTTTGGGCTTTAAGGCCCAGGTATACTTCATTTTCCGCGTTTCGCTCTGTCTCACGCACAGCTGAACGCACAAGCCTTTCAAAGTATACTCCTTTGGGCGCAAGAGCGGAAAGACGAATTTGGCGTGTATTCATCTAGTGGACTGCAGTTTTGAAGCGCTAAAGTCACTCGCACATGCGCTGTTGTACGCCGAAGTATACTTTGGGCTTTAAAGTAATTGCATTATTCATCACAAATGTACTGGAGTAAAGAGTACATATACATAGTCAAAAATTAGTTAAGTAGAGAGTAAAAGTTGCTGATATCTTTGATACTCTGTAAAAGTACGCCAAAAAGAAACTTAAGTTCAGTAACTAATTACTTTTACTCAAATACTTTACACCACTGATCACGGTTGACAAACGTTTGACGAGTACTCTAGAGAAGAAGACAGGGGAGGACTCAGTGTCCTGTGTGACTCGGTTTTCACTCAAACACCCTTTGATCCTTCGCACATCTGAGCTTGAAAGGTTGGTCTTCAGGTTCAGGATAGCAAGAACATGCTGCTCACTAGTGGAGAATGACAACGAAGATCATTGATGAAACAAGACAGACACTGGAAGATTGAATGTTTAGCTTTCTTTTTGCTAATGACATCATTACTAAAATTGTGTGTTATAAATAGTTCTTTGTATTAAGAACGAGACATTTGAAAATAAGATGTCTTGCTATAGTTTCTGCCTCTCAGGTAAAACATCTCGCTCACATCTAACAGACTCACCTAATGTCCGGATAGTCTCGTGCCATAGTTGCAATCTCAAGTTGCAAACTCCCAGGATCCTGCAGTCTCAGAATTTCTGATAATTTGGTAAATATTTGACCGAGCCATTCCTCTTTGGATCCCTAGAGAAGAGAATGGTAATTGATTTAGAAAACTAATTTTATTGTTACATAAAAAACTCCCACTGCTTTCCCTCAATTCATGCCCTTTCAAACAAAGAGAATAATGTAAAGAGAATACACTGAAATGGTCCATAGTTTGTCTGGGACTCAATGTCATGTTGTCTAAAACAATGGCGCCAGACTACTGTATGTTACTGTAAGCATGTCATGCACACAAATGTTTAAATATTCCAAATCATTCCAACAAATGAACCCTCCAACACTCTAAGCCTCTAAGGCTTTAATTATTATTTTAAGTTTTTCAATGCGAACACTTGGAAATTAACTTTTCACTGCTATATTCACAACCAAACCTAACATTGTAGTTTGCTCTTTTTTGAAACATTAATGTACTCATACATAATGCCTTCAACATATAAAACATTTGTAGCATTTAACATTCAGTCCAATATCAATTTACAATTCAGAGAACAGAAATGTAAAGGAGTGAAATTGGAGGATCTGAAAGTAACAAAAACCACATTTGTCACTTTGTTTGAGCCAGGAATTCCAGCGGTTTTTCCAAACGTTTCCACAATAAAAGTAGGCGTTGGATTGTGTTTGCAAGCAAGAGCCAAGAGATTAGATTTTTTCTTCTAAACTTTGACTTTAATTTGAGCTTGCTCAATTCAAATGTGGATGATAATCCCTATTGTATGTTTTGGATGCATGCTTATATGTTCATTATATGCAAACGTGTGGGTCTGGATGTGATCTCACCAGTTTGGCAAACACAGAGCAGATATTACAGCTGTCGTGGCAGATGAACTCAGCAGCTGCTTCTTGCTGTTCTTTGTCCTTCAGTTTCAGTTTTCTCTTCATCATTCGTCTCACATACTCAACCATTACTTCTATATGCAGCTCAGCCAGCAGTTCCTATACACACACGCACACACACACAATCTTCAAATATATATTGATAACTTTATCTTAAATAGGGATACAAAGGGGCGGTAAATTAAGGATTCTGGAAATGTTCCACCCTTTTGTATCCCTAATCTTATACACTACATTAGTGACCAATGTAAGATTATATGTCTATTTGCATGATGTTATATTTAGAGATGCACCGATCGACCAGCCAGGGATTGGAATCGCGTCTTTCCGATCCGATCCATTTTGTTACCATCGGCACATGAAATAACATCAGCTGCACGTTCTCGCTCTCTTCTCTCCGACGGCGAAGTGACACACACCCGCATCCTCTCTCTCACTCGTCTCATTTTTGCTCCGGTTGAATAGTGCTTGTATTCTGCATAATTTTAGTCATTCCCGCAGGAATTGGCCAAGAAAATTGCAATCGGTGCATCTCTCGTTATAGGACTGTCAGCAATAAAATTTGCAGCAAAAGTGATTCTGACCTCTCGGCAGACAGGCTTTAGCTCTTTAAATTGATCCATGTTTTCCTCAAGCGCGTTCATCAGATCCTTCACAACCTCACAATGTCCAGCAAACCAGGCTTGAGTCCACAGCTTACGGTACAGCGGCTGTACAAATAAATAAACAAGTCTGGTTATTGCCAAAATGTAAGATTTAATTTAAGTAATAGTAAAGTAGATAGTAAAAGATATTACTAGTAAAGAAGAATTACAAACATGGAAAAATGCTATTTTCCCAGTAAGGACATCTGTGCTGGCCCTGGACAAGGTTCATGCAAACATCTAAATTGGTAGATGCTGTTCCCAGACCAACAAGGATGTTGAAATACTTGGCTAAATCAAAGTTTATTAACTTGCTGTAGTATCAAATGCTAACCTCTACATTCTGTTATCTGGACAACTACATACTATATACTTTATACTAAACACTTCATCATTGGTCATCTAACACTAAATGAGATAGAACAGATGGGACAGAAAAATGAGATGTTGATAAAAACAGGGAAACAGGGACTTTCAATGATTTTGTTGTTTACTAACCTTCAGTTCTGTGTGAATTCGACTGAGGACGTATTTGTGACAGATGTTTTTGAGGTCTGCTAATGTCGACAGGCAGGCGGTTCTAGTGTCGTCTGAGAAATTATGTTCTGGTTTTTGTACATAATCCCTGAGGATATAGAGAAATAATGGTTGCATGTTTGTACTGTACTGTAACGCTGTGTGCTCAGGCAGAAGAGGACGAAGACGAATCAAGTTCAAACACAATTTAATATAAAAATCCAAACAGGAATCAGACAAACGTGAACTCATAATGACATTGACTATGGAGGCGGAAGACAGGCGGGAACACAAACAAAGCAAAATGTGAAATGAAAACCAAACTGAATGTCCATGAAAACCGAAACTAACGTGACAGAAACACTGTTGATATTTTGCTGCTTTCAAGTCCTCCTGGGACGTTCGTACTTGCGAATTTTGAAGTTGTGTTTACGATGTCAGATGCTTTCTCTTACATTCTCTTAATTAACTACACAAAAATACAGCAAGGTTTAAAGGATTAGTTCACCCAAAAATGAAAATTCCGTCATTAATTTGAAGCTTCGAAACTTTACGAATCTTTACGAATCTTTCGTTTCAAATCAGTGGTTCGGAGGTGAACCATTGAAATTTTCAAACACTTATGATGTAACGAAGCCTCGTTTACTGAAATCACATGACTTTGGCGGTATGACACACGCTCCGAACCACTGATTCGATACAAAAGATTCGTAAAGCTTCGAAGCTTCATGAAGCAGTGTTTTGAAATCGCCCATCACTAGATATTGTTGAATAAAGTCATTATTTTGGGGTTTTTTGGCACACAAAAAGTATTCTCATCCCTTCATAACATTAAGGTTGAACCACTGTAGTGACATGAAATGTTTTCTTTAGTAGCTTTCTTGGCATTGTTTTGCTGGCAACGGAGGCCTCACTGAGCCATCGGATTTTATCAAAAATATCTTAATTTGTTTTCCGAAGATTAACGAAGGTCTTACGGGTGTGGAACGACATGAGGGTGAGTAATTAATGACAGAATTTTTGTTTTTGGGTGAATTAACCCTTTAACTCTTTTTCTAGAAAATAAAGAACAAAGAATGTGCATCAGGTGTGTTTTGCTTTTTTATGTTTTCAATTAATTTAGGAAGCCACCAACTTTATTGTATTGTCATATTACAGTGCTATCATATTTTGTGCAGGCAGTTAGCTTATTTTGTCATAAATAAAAAAGCCTCACAATGTCACTGCTAAATACCTATTAGTATTGTTGTATTCCACCACGTTTCTTACTGAAACACCCCAAATCGTACAGATGGGGCCTCAAAGAAAATCTAGAGCTTGCCGTTTATGTGCGTTCAACACGTAAATACAATCTTTCCGACATGACTATTTGCAATCAACACCCAAACAAACATACCCCTACCCAAAAGAAACACACCCCTCCCTTCATTGCTCCACCTCCAAAATAACGAACATGAAATGCAACACAGGCAACAACCAGGCGCAAGTATGGATGAATCAGCTGTGATTAAACAACAACAGCATACCGCAGCATATCTTAGTTCTGTGAAACAGCAAAAAAAACAATGTTACTTCTTCCAATTATATTCCTCTGTAGCGTCTGCAATCGATCAGAATTTAGCGGGCGCACCATAAACTGTGGTTAAGCTTTAACCCACTGAACTTTGAATTACAAATCAAAGCTTGGCGCCGGTCTGGCGGACATTTACAAACCTTCTGGACACGTTTATGACTTTGTGATAGATCCCCGACACCTCCAGTGCGACTTCAAACAATCATAATTGTCTCGGATCACATTATCATGGGCCATGTGGCGACACGGCATTTCAATATCAAACACGCGCACACACAGAGACACACACACACCCACACACACACGCACACACGCATAAGGATTTTATATACTAATATGACTATGCCAAAATTGTACCTGAGTTGTATGTCTAGTGCATGCATGTTTTCTTAGTGTTTAGACTTAGTTTAAATGACGGTAGTGGTGCTAGTGTCATTTCTAACGATTACTTTTGACTTGAAACTATAACTGTTTTTATATGCTTCCCTTATATGTCGAGTTTGGACTCGCTGTAACATCCTTGCTCTCCTTTATTCACCCATGTATATTTCATTGTGGTAGGATGCATGGTTCGATTTTAATGGTCCCATGAGGAAATTATCCACCGATTTGACAAGCTCATAGATTATGTAGATTAACCTCGAGACAGGACAAAGAAAGTTTTTCCCCGCCAAAAAGGCAACGCTATTATTGGCGGACGATTTCCCAGGACGATTTCTGGTCTGTTGTCTTTAAAACACGACACGCGCCCCTTTGCAGAACAAGTTTTACCTGTCGTCAGGACGCAAGTTTTCCTGTCGTCAAGCTCTCGACGCTCCATCACGGAGTCCAACTCTCTTCTTTATTTTCCGGCAATATCACTTCTCAGTTAAAACCGCGTTTGAAAAACCCGCCGAAGAAACAGCCTCTTTGGGACAGGACCAATCACGCCAAGCTCCGCGCACTGAAACTCTGCGAACTCCAGCACTCGAGCTGACCAAACTCATGCAAGTAACCTGTTAAGATTCGTTTTAACTGCTTTCTGTGTTGGCTCTCAGAGGTTTTATCTGTGTGTAAATTGCCACTGTTCTGATCACTCTCTCTCTCTCTTCTGCCTTTACTTTCGTTTTGTATATGTATATCCTTTTTGTGCCTATTTAACCGTATAACCTTTGTAGTATTAGTTTTACATATTAAATGCATTATATCCGTCAGAATTGTTCTGTTTGTTCTTTCAACCGAAGACCAAGTCACTTTAACGTTTTCGATCACTTTATGCTTTGATGCTATAGTAGGAATTTATTCTTGTGGCCAAAAGAATAAATCCATTTTAATATTCTATGAGGAGCTTAGTTTGCTGGACAAACGAACAGTTTCTCTAAATAATTAGTAAACCAGAACTAATCATATACATAATTGATTATAATTCGTTGTAATTAATTAACCATATATGTTTAATTCCCCCTTGGGTCGGTATGTGTATAATAATTATTCATAAAACTTTATGAATTATTATTTTCATATTCCACCCATAAATTGATTAATAACTGTACGAAACGCGCTACTTCGTTACACCTCTGACCTTTTCCTCATGGTAATATCTCTTTCTACAAATTTCCCGCTTGCTCACTCTCTCTCCCATCCACCGTTCAGTTCAATCCACTTTATTTATTTTTTTCTCCTATTTATTTACACAGCCAGGACTATGTACAAACACATTTTGTTCCAGCACACACAGAACAGACATCTGGCAAATATTCACAAAATTGTTTGTTTAGGTGTTGATTTAAATTTTCAACAGCGTTTCTCATAAATCACTTACTGCACCTTTAAAAATAGACATTTTGCAACTGCTCAGGTAAGGTAGAAATATAATTAATCAATCAGACTCACCTGAACAGGTAAATGTTAATGAGATTAGCACTGAGAGTTTTAGGAATGTTTTCTTGTTTTCTTTTGACAAGTTCCTCTAGATTTGTCTTGTAGCTGCCATTGGAAAAAAAGGAGAGAGCATGTTAGTCTTATTTTAATGCAATGAAAATGTGACAGAGATAGTGACTAATTATCTACCTCAGAAGAGAGCTGTCCAGCTGGCATAGAAGACTCCAGGCTTTACTTTCATCGCCTAAAAGCGAGTTGACTTCTCTCACAGTCGCATCAACAAGCTATGAAACAAAAAAGATTTTTTGAGGAAATAGGTTCGATTTTGTTTGACGATTCCAACATGCATAAATAAATTAGGATGATGGTTAGAGAGTGTGTAGAGCCCATAACCTACTGGTAAAACATCTACAGCAAGGTTACTGGAGTAGTATCCATCCATGATCTCTGGTTCGATGCCATCACTCCATTTTTTCACTTCTTTCTCAAAAGCATTGGATAACCACTTTCTGATCTCGTTCTAGGGAGACAAAATAAGCAACAGGAATTAGGCTACAAACTAAAGCAGTAACTGTTATGTGAGTAATAAGAACATTAGCTACCATATCAGACACGAGCAGCTCGTCGGGTCAAAAGCAAATAGAGCACAATATAATCAATAATGCTGTCTAAATTGGATGCTCCACGTATTTCTGATGCACTACACGCATTTGTGCTACTTCTGACAAGGGGATTAATGGATTTTGTTGGCAGCCTCGAGCATTTGTGGCGCGGTGGTTTGTATCAGGAGACATGGTATAAAAATCTGTTATATTATGCGATTGTGTTATGCTGAAATAAAGTTTACTACTGATTTAAAGGGATAGTTCACCCAAAAATGTAAATTACCCCATGATTTACTCACCCTCAAACCATCCAAGGTGTGTATGACTCTTTTTTTTTTCAGACAAACACAATCGGAGATATATTTAAAAATATATCCTGGCTCTTTCAAGCTTTATAATGGCAGTGAATAGGGGGGCCCGATTTTGAAGCAAAAAAAAGCATATTCATCCATCCATTGTAAAAGTAATTCATACAACTCCAGGGGGTTAATAAAGGCCTTCTAAAGCAAAGCGATGGGTTTTTGTAAGAAAAATATCCCCATTTAAAACTTTATAATCTAAAATAACTAAACTTAAGGCAGACGACCGTATGCATACTGAGCAAATCGACTTGCGCCAAAAGATGAACCCATAATGCGATGTATGACATCGGATGTAGGAGTATCAGAAGCTTAGACGCCTCTCGCGGTTCAAACTAATAGGGCTGGGCAACAAACTAAAGCTTCTCTTCTCTTATATCAAAATCCTCAGACATTTCTCTTTAAAAATTCTCATTTTAGATTTCTAATTCGTGACCGGTGCTTTGTTTTGCCTTATCCTCTGCGCTTCCACGCTTGTCAAAGCGTCATGCGCCAGGTCAGAGGTTACGTTTCTGCCACAAATTGATGCGTATGGCTGTCTGCCGAAAGCTAGTTATTATAGTTAATAAAGTTAATATGCATTTTTTTTTTTTTTTTAACAAAAACCCATCGCTTCGCTTCAGATGGATGGATGCACTTTTTTTTGGCTTCAAAATCAGGCCCCCCATTCACTGTCATTATAAAGCTCCGATTGTGCTCATCTGAAAGAAGATAGTCATACACCCAGGATGGCTTGAGGGTGAGTAAATCATGGGATCATTTTCATTTTGGATTAACTATCCCTTTAACCATTTTCTAATAAGGTCAGCCATGTACTGAATCACCTCTTTGTATGAGAAGTACTGTTCCTCCAATCTCTTAAGATCTTCTTCAGGTAACAAAGGTCCAAGTGATGAATTGTTGATGTGCTCCTCTAGTTCTTTGTGCTTCAATACATCTCTAAGAAAAACAATATTAAAGAATATTAACATTTCTGAAACTGTGTTTGAAAATGTTCAATAATTTATGAAGTAATAGGCCATGATTTTGAAAATGCTACAGAAATTGGCCCTCACTTTGGGTAGTAATTGACAATCCAACTCAATATATAGAGGCAATCCTCAAAATCAACACTGGATCTGGCGAGCTCTTGGAGTCTGGTGGAGAAGGTTTGATGGTAGATCCGAGCATATGTTCTGCAGATGTCAAAGTCTGGTGGGTAACATTCTCTCAGATTTCGGACCACTCTGAGCAGATCTTTTTGGACTTGTTTGCCCATTCGACACACCTCTCTCTTCAAGGAGGTAGAAAGCTGGTCTGCTTTATTCTCCTGTTCATCTCCAGTCTTCATTCGTTCTTCCACGACTGTCTGGAGTAGCATGTCATGCATCTGTCTGCACTTTGTGGGCCTCCATATTGGACGCTCATCCACAGCCACCTCTGCCCAGCGTCTGTCCTGTGCCTCCTCTTGAAGTATTGAAGTCAAAGTACTCCTGAGTGTCTCCTTGTTGTCCTCATTGAAAGAGTCATTGATGACTATCTTCAGTCGCACACGAAAGTTCTCATAGTCTGTCTGCAGCTTGTCCTCCTCTTCTTCTGCCCTGGCCACTTCATTTGAACCAAAGAGACGTTCCTCAGCTTCCACAAGCAGCTGCTGTGCTTTAACCAGACGGTTCTGTTCAAGGTTCCCATTGAAATCCAGGTCCACTGCAGTATGTGAGAAGACAGAAAATGAACCTCTGTTCCTTCTCTTTAATGCCAAGGACCCTCTAATATGACCCCTACTTAAATATATTTGGCTAAAATATATTCTGTTTAAAAAATATTCAATGCAAAATGAAGATAAAATGTATAAATGGTCATTTAGATTGTTTTTAAATTGTTGGGATTTTAGAACCCAGTCTGAAAACCCTTGTACATTTTGAATACATGAAAAGATGGTCTATTACCTGATGGAGTTTCATGGGATTTTGGATTCTTCTGCCATTTCATGAAGTCAGGAATTTTCATTCTTTCTGATATTTTGTTTTTGATTGTATGTTTTTGACTTTCCTCTTCAGGAGAACCAAAGAAATCTGTTGTGCTGCCATTGGCATCAAGGTCCAAAACTAAAGTGTAAATCAGAAAAAGAAAGATAAGAAACTTGACTTATATTCTCTAATTAAAACTCTAGTTAATGGAGTCTTTAATAGACTTCATTTTAGCTTTACAAAGTGGCTCTACCAATGCATATCACTGGCACTCCAACCCTACGTAGATGCTGAGAGATGGTGCCACAACAGTGCAATATTGGCAGAATTTTATGATGCTCTTGTAAAGCTAATGATCAGTATTTTGATGTACTGCTAGGTATTTCTGTTAATTTTTTTTTGTTCAGATCCAAGTATTCTGTAGAGCTTTTCAATAATATTAACCTCTTTGCTCCTTTGACGTCTGTGTGCCCAGTACATTAGTTCAAGCTACAAACAGAAAAGGTTGTATATATAGTGCTAATGATCTGTAAATTAAACCAGAAACTGAGCCTCACTAACTTAGAATTTCATAAATGGAACATGTAGCAATGTAGACAACAAGATAACAAACCAACAAAAACATGAACACATTGTGCAGAATTACCTAATACTGTTTCAGGAGTGGCAGCATCTCCAGCTTTGGAATTCTTTCTGTGTTTCATAGGGTTTTTCATTTTAATATTTTTGGGTATTTTGATTTTGTGGGTTTTTTTCTGGCATTGCGATTTAGGATCTTCATCAGCTATGTTTTCATCACTTCTGATTTCTTCACTAATTTCAAGGTCGTCTTCTGAAAGCAGAAAGTAAACAACAGTGAATGTACAAATTAGGACATTAACATTATAAATACTTAAAATTAATAAATCCTTGTGTCTGAATATTGGTGCCGAAGTGCTGCAATGGTGGTTACCCAACTAACAACTTTTTTGTTCTAAGAACGTTTTCCAAACATATAGAAGCATTAAAATGTCCAGTTTTCTTGATGTCAGTGGAATGTTTTTTTAAGGTTAGTATGATGTTCCTGAAACATTCTTTCAGCTCAATGTTTTACTAACAACTTAACATTATAGGAACGTTGATTTGTAACATGCCAATAACAATGTCACCATGATGGTGATCAGTGTTTGCTTTAGTTGGGCCTGACCCTTGACTTTTGTTAACTTACTTCTCATTCAACAATTGCAAGTGTTGTCAGTGAACATTTGTGCATTGCTCAAGAAAGAGAAAGATGAAAAAGCAGATTGACATGTCTGTTTTAATGACTATCGAGTGACTGCTTTTTCTGTAGTTTCACGACTGGATTAAAAAATGATGATTTTGAAGCATTAATGAATAAAAAAGGTAATAAATTCAGCCATTATAATAATAGAAAGATCACTTGTAGCTCTGAAGAGATCTTCCAAAAACATTACAACCTTTTGCGCGAAAGTCGAGATGCATTTATCATACATCAACTCTCATCATACAAACCTCAACAATGGTGACAATCAAAAAATATTCAAATCTAAATAGTAAAAGAATTCAGTTGCATAATTTATTCATGCAGCAATGCATGCTGGGAGTCATGAATGAGTTTTGTGTGCTGGCATGAAGCATGTCACCATTGTTGTGTTTCTTATGCTGATTTTTTTCATAATAGTTCTGATCAGTGATTAGACTTCAGATCAGTGAAAGAGACTACTTCACAATGACATTAACTAACAGTCAACATCAACTGATATGTTATTCTGTCTCGACTTCCTCTGACGCAGTAAAAATATTTTCCGAAGACACAATTAAAGCAGCCAGAGACAGTCTAACAAAACAAACAAGAACCAAGAACCCATTTACGAGAAACACTGATAACAATAATGGCGACTTCAGATGTTTGCTCCGCTTTCCCTCAGAGTCATCACTCATGCTAAATCATCACTTAATTATTGAATAAACTCCAACACGTCTTCAGTTTAACACTGTACTGTGGACACACATGACCTGTTTAACATCCAACTTTAAGCCATTTTTTTTTGTTTAGCCATAAAGTTAATGATACCTAATATTTAAAAGGACAATCGAAGAATAATGTTCAAAGAAAGTTTTCTGCCAACATTATGAGAAATTCATTAAATACTAATGACAATATCTGGTGTTTTCACAAACATTGTTTTGAAAATGTTTAATTCTAGCACTTGCATAAACTTTACATAAATTAAAGAGAAAAGTTAGGAACAATAACTTTGTGACAGGATACAAAACTTTCCAAAGTTCCAAGGATGTTCTTTTAAACGAGCAAACACAACATTATTCATTTGAAGTTAGTTTTCATTCTAAATGTTTTAAGGATGTTCCAAGAATGTTGTTTTAAGAACAGCAATGTATAAATAATGTTTTTGTGCTAATCTTTTGAGAACATTATTGAAGAATAGATAGCACTGAACAAATGTTCTATTAATGTTACCGGAAGAATGTTCGTTCGTAACTTTCAGAGAACCTTGACAGAACGTTATCCAAAGTTATGAGAACGTTCCCTGTTATCTGGGTATCTGTCAAGATGTGCTGCCCACTTTTGCCAAATTTACCTCCTTATTTTTGCTGCAAAATTTTTTATGACTTTTATGATTCATAATGACTTTGGCGCTCCGAACCGCTGATTCGACACGCTGATTCATTATGCTCCGAAGCTTCATGAAGCAGTGTTTTGAAATCGGCCATCACTAAATAAGTCGTTATTTTGGGTTTTTTGGCGCACCAAAAATATTCTCGGCGCTTTATAATATTAATATTGAACCACTGTACTCACATGAACTAATTTAAATATGTTTTTAGTACCTTTATGGATCTCGAGAGAGGAAAACTCATTGCTGGCTATGGACTGAGCCATCGGATTTCATCAAAAATATCTTAATTTGTGTTCCGAAGATTAACGAAGGTCTTACGGGTGTGGAACGCCATGAGCGCGAGTAATAAATGACAAAATTTTCATTTTTTGGGTGAACTAACCCTTTAAGGGGAAAAAAATGATAATTAAAATGCAGGACACTTCTTACGTCTTGCGGGACGCTTGACAAAGCTCCCAATTTCGGGACTGGTCACTATAGCCACACCCTGAGGTGATTTTATTTTCGTTCTCATCACGCCATGGCCATGAGCAGCAGTACACCTGAAGAGCCTCTCCAAATGTAGAGCTGAATGAGGAAAAAAGTTATCAGAGGGTCTGTACAGCAACTAATAATGAATAAAGCGAATTTTCCCGCCCGCCCGGTCGGACATGAACATGCAGTCATGCTCTTTCTGGTTGCCATGGTAATGTGATGATGTGGAGCACGAGAGACAGAACTGTAAGCTGCTAATTTAATTTGAGAGATAATTAACGCTAACATCAGATCGTTTTCTCTGTCGTCTAACGGAATAAAACGGTGCGAGAAATACATTCTTAAAAAAAAACGATGAAAACCGCATTTGTGATTCAAAATTCGGATAAATGTATCCGTCTAGTTTGTCATTTCGCGTCGTCTAAATCAACACAAGCCTCTGTCACAGTTCAGCAGCACCACAGACATTTACTGTCTGTTGTCTTATATGGAAAGCTTGTAGAAATGTTTTTTGCTGACGCATAGTCTATAGCGATGAGATTGCATAAATTCTTCAATACAGGGCATTAAACTACCCTGACCTCAAGAAAATTCATGTCTTTAGTTCATGTCAGCTTGCATTTAAAATCAAAAGAGAACATTTTCAGAGCAGATATAGTGTATAGATCTGTCTTACCTCTCCTCGCTCTCCCAAACGGCATTATCCAGTGCTGAATGTGGCTTAAAGCGTCCCAAATGTGTCCAAACTTCCTTTCAGCTGTGCGTCTGTGTCTGTATCGTGTGTGAATGAGCCCCTGACGACTCCTTTTATAGTCAACTGATGAACTCAGAACTTACTGCTCTATCATGTGACCTAGTGGAAATCTCCCAGTCTCCCAGAGAAAGACTTCATTTTTGACTCTTTATNATATATATATACAGCTCTGGAAAAAATTAAGAGACCACTTAACATTGATTTCTGAACTTGGAGTGGTCTCTTAATTTTTTCCAGAGCTGT
Organism: Anabarilius grahami; assembly: GCA_003731715.1. Classification (NCBI taxonomy): domain Eukaryota; kingdom Metazoa; phylum Chordata; class Actinopteri; order Cypriniformes; family Xenocyprididae; genus Anabarilius; species Anabarilius grahami. The sequence continues at coordinate 1,911,272 of RJVU01049825.1, read as the reverse complement.
ATATATATATTTAATAGAGATGCACCGATATATCAGCCAATAATTGGTATCGGCCGATAAAAGCAAATTTTCTCACTGTAAGCTATCAGCCAATAGTTTAGCCGATATTCAGGGCTGATATATCCTGTCAATCAAAAGAGGGCAGGAAAATGCACTGGATTTGGGTTTTGTGTAAAGAAAATATAAGAAACCAGTTTGATGTTCAATATTAATAGTAATTATATGAATTAATAACATTCAGAAAGTAAAGAAATATTAATTTAATCTTCAGAATTTAGTTAATGTGTGTTAATATTAATTTGAGTAATGTGTTTGTTTATAACTGATACTCTGAAACAAGTTGATGGAATGCAGAGAATACAATTTTTATTTGCATTTCTATCAAAATATAATAATGAATATATATATATATATATTATTAGTTTAGTTTATTTGACTTCAATTATATAATGAATGCAAATAATAATAATAACCTAATTATTCTTCTGTCATGTGTGAGTGTACGAGTCACTAACAATGTCATTTACACGTTCTTGTTTTTCTCTCTCTCTTAATTTTAAATTACAGGTTTTTTTTAATTGCTTTAGCTGAATTTTCACAAGCAATTGGTCATTTTTAAAAACTCTTAGAACTAATATCACAACAGATCATCAAAAGTACACTTTTTTCAAACATTTCTGCATGTTCTCAATTGTGTTAGGACGGTATGAAATTTCATTCACAGTAACTGTCTTTCATAATGCTATTACTATCAAACTTTCATTTGCATTTGCTTCCTTATTAGTTTAATATATTTGTCTATTATTTATTCCAACGGATCCTAATAGTTATCAGTGAATCATATGGTGCATCTATAGATTTCTATAGATACAGATTCTATAGATAGTTTCTACTTTGTTTGCAATTTCCAATATGAATAACCAAAAGTAAAGAATTATTTTTACTTTATAAGCGATTTATCTTATTATAGCCACTATGCTGTATATGTGTGTGTGTGTGTGTGTGCGCAGGTTTATATTACCAAATGGTCCTCACAGGGATAGTAAAACCTAGGATCACCTACATTGTGTGGACCGGCCAGCAGTGGATTAATAAACATATTAAATGATGTTTTTTGAAAATGTAAAAATGCCGAAAGTTTTGTGTGATGGGTAGGTTTAGGGTTGGGGGATATAAAACCTACTTTTACAAACATTATGGAGTTTTAAAAATGTGCACCTTACATGTGAAAATAGTACCAAAGTGAATAACTGTAAGAAGGGTTCGTTTTTGACCAGCACAGTGTTGGCAAAATGACCCAAATTTGGTTGTTTTTGATGCAGCATTTGGACACTGGATGTTGGTCAGTCTCTAGAAATGGCCTTTGAGTTGTTCTATTGTACGTAACATTACAATTATGCCATAAATATATAGAGATTTTGTTCTGCAATCTCATTTAGACATAATTTTTCGACAGCATTAACAATGACAAACACAATAGCAAACTTTAAATAGCCATGAAGAGGAAGGAGAACCGAATGAGATTAAACTTTTTTGTTTATATAAGTTTAGCTGTTTACTTGTATTTTAATTTGGGTTATAGAGATGCAATGCAATCTCTAGTTGCAATAATTGATTTTTCTTTTTGATAAATTGCAACTCATTTTATTGGGCTATAGAGAGCAGCCCTCAGTTTCTTTGGCTTTAACTGAACCTCTACTCCGACAGTGGGATTTATTCATAAATATTTACCCATTTTACGTTGCATTAAATGATAGTTTGTTATTGTAGCAAGGCCTGCTGTATAATAGAGCATGTCTTTATTTACAGAGCTGTGTGTTGAGTCTGTTATGAAGCGCTAACTTTGCCCACCATGCATTCCCACAAGACACGTGGTTTCTCTCTTGCTCTATGAATATCTTCTGACAAGCTGCTTCCAAATAGGCCAGTGCTGCCTTGAATAAGTTATTTCACAATGATGCTGACCTATAGTCCACAAGAAAAAATAGCATCTTAATATTTAAAAAAATGACGCTTTTTTCGCTCAAGTTTGCATATGCTTTAGTGTACAGTTTTAATAGTGTGTGTTGTTACCTGAATAAGCCACAACTGTTTTATGTTTTGTGATTGACAGTTGTTCACGAGTCTATTGTTTGTCCCGAGCAGTTTTTTTGGGGGGGAAAATCCAAATTTTTTTGTTTTTTCCAGCATGTTTCTGCAATATTTGAACCCTTTCAAGAGCTGTATGTAGAGTCTGAACAGGCGATCGGTGTAAACTGTTAATATTTTGTGATCTGGGAGACATGTAAATATCTTATGTAGCCTCTGAAAGGCAATTTCTTTTTAACTAAGATTCTAAGATTTTTTTTAACTTTAAATAAAACTGCCAAAAACATTTGTCCTATAGTTTGCCACTTTTCTGTGTCATTAGTATGCCCACAGCCACTGCTGTTTCCTGGAAACCTCGTGGTTTCTCCATAAATGCTCTCACTGCTGCCTCCACGGGTTTCCCAAGTGATGGGCATTCAAATGTGGGAAACACGTGACTATTCTGTAGAATAATGGGGGATTGTGATTAAGAAATTAATTTTACTTCCAACACAGAATTAGCTAATGACAGCTGAAAACTGTTATTTTGGTAAATATAATAATAATAATAATAATAATAAATAAACATCCAGACTAGGTATACATTTGATTTTGAATTAATTATTCAACAAAACTGTCATTCATTCTGGATTTGGCAGGTTTTATTTCAGGGCAGCTTTGGACTTTATTTAGAAATGTAAATAAAAGAGATGAGAAACAATGGCCAGTTGTTAATGAACCCAATCTACTTGATCAGTTGGACAGTGACATCTAGTGGATTTAAAGTGTTCGTGTATACGCATGAGATCACTAGTTCACCTCAAAACCTGCAATTATTCAAATTAACAGAGGCAACAATCAGTTTTAAAGGTGAAGTTGAGTGTTCTGTGCAGTTAGAATAGCAATTATTGCCACAGTATTTCTATTTACAGTAGTTATACTGACTCATCCACTGCAGAACATGACAATAGCCATGATTATGATTCAAGACTGTGATTTCTGACCCAGTCTAGCTATAAATATAAAGTATTCTTGTTCAGTGGGTCAGGACAGCTACTGTTTCACATGACATTTATTCCTCCTTTACGCAGGGCTCTTAAAAAGGTGAGCTGAATTAATTCCAAACATACAATTTTATTCTGATTTACTATAGGCAATATGCAAAATGTTTTTGTGATTCATGGTTATGATTTATGCTGCCTGATTTATGGGAAATTTCATAATTCCCAGTCCAGAAGTCGTGATTAAGAGCTTGTTCAAGTGCTTTGACACCCGGTTTATTCTTGCCTATTTATTGGGAAAATCTTATTAAAACCAATATAAATGCCTCATTCATTCATTCATTCATTCAAAACTATATTTAGTGTCCCATAGAAACCTGAGACTCGCGCTTAGGACTGCACATGCGCATTGGCTAGTCTAGCCGGGAAAATAAGCTTTTTTTTTTACACTATTTGAACATAAGAAACAACATTTATAGGACAGTTCATGTCAGATTTTGTTGCTGATTTGAAATATGTTATTTAAAGGTGCTACAGAGGATCTTTTCGTCGACTGAGAAACCAAAGACTGTTAGTGAGTTTTTGAAATGAGCGCATGCGTAAGAACAACCCCCCTCCTTCACAGCTCATTTCGAGGGAACGCCTCCCAAAAGTCGTGCACGAGTATTGGAACACGAGTGTTTGTTTACCACTGGCTTTCGCTGTGTCGTGTTAAGGGGCTCGCACACCGGACGCGAAGCTCAGCGCCGTGCAGCGCCGCGACACGTCTTTAAAATTCGAACGCATTGTTTTCTATTGTTTTCTGAGTCGTAGCTGGGCGCCGCGGACAGGCGCCGAATGTCGGCGCCGGTGTGCGTACACTCATACAAAACAATGCGTTCGAATTTTAAAGACGTGTCACGCCGCTGAGCCTTGCGTCCGGTGTGCGAGCACCTTTAGTGGATTCATTATGTCGGACTCACCGCAGGTAACTCATAATCTGCAGTTGTTACTCCTGTCTCCTGACAAAAACATTGCATGCGGCGCCTGTGGAGTGTGGAAAGTTACTGGAGCGCGCAGCCGCGCGTCTCTCACAAGGAACGTCATGGCAGTGATTGACAAGCCAGAGGGCCAATCGTTTACGCGATGATCGCGTAAACGATTGGCTGATGTTTTTAAGGCCCTACCTCGTGCACAGATGATGTATATAAATAATATTCCTTTCAGTGCACCTAATAAATAGTCTTTTATCAGTTAGTAAAGACAGTTTCAAGTAATATTGCAAAAATGTATAAAACAAAAAATCCTCTTTAGCACCTTTAATTGTGAATTCGCCAAGCAGTTTTTGAGATTTCAGGATCTTCTTGGATGCCTGAAATTGCTGTCCGGAGGCGTTTCAAATATGGCTGCCGAGTGAACAGACTTTCCTTGAAAGGGACTTTGATAACTCTCTCTGCCTGCATGGTGAGGTATTGATACCGGTATTGAGCTTAGAATGCCTTATATTTAGCTCAAAATAAATGACAAAATGTAAAAAAAAAAAAAAACGTTCCAAAAAGACGTTCCAAATGTTCCAATTTTATTGAGATGTTTTTATTCTTTTTAGGGACCATTTTCTTTTGATCTTTCCTTTTAGAAGAGCCAAATACAAGTTTAAATACGTCGAATAAAAACGTTATCACGATGTTTTCACAATGTGAAAAACATTTTTACAATGTAGTTGTGTTTACTGAGAGGAAACATGATTCCTGGCTGCATGTCAATATACATGGATCACTGGATCTTTGGTACGTTGTAAGGAACACTGTAGAGTGCGACCTTTAGTTTTTAAACTGATAATCGTTTGTTTTACTCGTGTTTTTGCAGTTTCCAGTCATGCAGCAGGCTCTTTTGCCACTCGGTCCGGCTGAGGGGGCGTGTTCCGGAGGGAAACTGACGTCAATGCATACGGGTATAGGGTTAGGGTGTGGTTAGAACTTCTAGCTCCACCCATTATGTCCAAATAGGGGAGAGCTGGACTTCACGATCCACCCTCTCTGCTGTCAGCAGCCTCTCTGTTGTGATTGTGAGACTTTATAGGCTACTTCAGCTTTATTCGTTCACATTTGAGATTTTGTGTTAATTGATGGCTGACTATTGAATATTGTTTCATCTTTTGTAAGCAAGGGAGAAATAATGTACAGTTGTTACTGAATGATATTTTTTGTCAGTTAGACAGCGACATCTAGTGGTCACACAAAACGTGTATTTATTTTATTTTGGCCTACCACATGAGGTCACTGTTCACTTTAAAACATTATCAGATGAACATGTAATTATGATCAAATAAAGCCACAGAAATAAGGTTGTATGAGCTGTGCTTTAATAAAACAACAAATAATGTCAAAGCATTTTTCTGTATTTGTCACTTAAATGCCATATAGTTTACACTATTGCACAGAATTCAAATGCTCTGCCTTTGTAGTATACTGAAAGACACTGTACATTGTTAAATTAAATGTAGGCCTATGTTAATTTGTTCCCTTTCAGACGTCATTGAAACGGGGCACCTGGGGAGTCCGTCATGAGCAAACATGACACGTGCATTTCACCTTCATGTGGATCTGCCAGCTTACAGTCATCCTCAGACCTCGTCCACGACCGATGACGAATGGTTTTGGCGCGCTTGAAGGCTGCTGCACATGTTGGCTAGCGGGGGCTAATCTGCATTTGTTCTCATCATCTGCTCATTCGTGTTCACCAACAGACACACCAACAACAGTTATTGTCTTACAGAATCAAACAGTGATATAATATCACTGATATTTAAGGGCACCTGGCTGCCACAACAATCAGTGGGCGCTTGATGAATAAAATGAATGAGTAACTCACACACTCTGTTCTAGTCATTTTCAACATAGTTAGTGTTTTGTCCACCCTTGTGTAAAAGACATACACCTAGAGTAACCTTATTACAGAATTAAAAGGCTACTTTAAAGAATATAGGCTACTTAACTCAATGTAATGTTTTCAGACTCTTAATTGCCTGCTGCAATTTAATCAAAATGAACTATAAATGCAATTAGCTGAATTTTAGAGTGATTTTTTTGACCCACTTATAGGACTTAAGCACATCTTTATATGTGATTTCATAATTACTTATATTGTCTTTGAAGTAAAGTGTATTGCTGAGAGGTATAAACTAAAATATAAATGACAAATTGATTTTTTATTTCAGTTTTGACTGTCAAAATTTGACCTTTTTTTGACCTTATGACTTTTTATTTTACAATTATTATTTTTTATGTCATAATTATGATTTCTTTTTTCTTTTTTTTGTGCCATAAATATGATTTACCAAAGCATTTTTTTCTTATGTAATAGAAATTGTCACATGTTGGCTTCCAAAAAGATGCTTTCTTGCCAAACAAGATAAATGCGTGAAGTGACTAACAATAGATTACTCAAACGCAGGCACTTACCAAGACGGGTAACAGTGAAAACATAAGATATAGCCAAGTAGATCAAAATTCCCCCAAAAAATTCTATAACAATTATATTGATCATCTAATATTGTCATTTTGTGAAGTAATTGGTCCGATTAATTCAAAGTTCAGAAAGCTTAAATTTGCGTGTCACTGAGAAAAAGCTGTTCTATTATGATTCCCTCTCATCATGGTGCCCATCATGTTGATATCGCTTAAAGTTCCCCTGTAGACAATCATTTTATCCCTTAAAACTCATCTTTGATCATCAAAATGGCATATTTAATTTTTTTTCCTGTGAATGTTCATGCCTTAAAATAGCTTGAATGTAACTCTACACCCTTGCTTCATTTAGTATACGTGGCTCTATGAATATGCAAATTAGCCCCACCTCCACTCACTCGCACCAGCTCAGAGATCCACTCGGTCAACTTACTGATGTAAAGGCTGCACAGTGGTATCGCTTTTACAACATCGGACACATAACTGTAATTAATATGACTAGTCTTTTGCTTGACTACATTATCAAACAGCTAATAATGTGCTGCTAATGTTACACAAACCATGTTCCCGTTCACGAGTCAGACAGCTGTTTTCCAAAAATCAGTATCCTTGGAAAGATTTGAACACCTCAGAACGTTAGAGGAGAAAGACATATGGTTCATCATAACATCGTAATATACATCATACACCGGACATATTGCTAAATCTACCTGATTTTTTATATTAACAGAAAATTATGCCTGGACAATCTGGCTTCTCTTGAGACTCTCCTGCTTCAGAGCGGTCATAGTTAATGATATGCTAATGCCCGCCCACACATTGACGTGATTGGTTACAAGGTAGTTTGTGACATCACAAACACCAGCGATTTCAAACCATGTTTTTGAGACCTGGGGCCTGTACCATGATGGTAGTTGAATAAACTCAGGGTTGTAGGATTAGTTTCGAGTTGACAAAACCAAACCACTTCAATCCGGCTTTGTTGGTACCATGATTCTGTCAACTCAGGCTTTGATCCTGAGTTTGTGGAGCGCGTGCATATGAATGTGTGACATCAGTGGTGAACAGCCAATCACATTCCTTGCAACAGAGAGAAACAATGTTTCACTTCTCGCGAGAGTCGGTGTGATTCAAAACTCTTTTGCTGAAAATGAAGAATTTAAACGCATTTACACTAATGGAAAATACTTGTCTGTGAAAGAAGACAAATAAAAGAAATGATCTTTCTCTATCAGTGCAAGTGAAAGTTGTGAAGTTATTTTATATAGTTGATAATATATAGCGATATAAACTAAAGGTTACATGTAGTCATATTTAAAGAATATATTTACACCTTCTTTATATTACATATGATCTGTATATATTAATATTCATTGAAACTAAATGCTTAATAACAACTGTTAAACTAAACTTGCGTGTGTGTAATGGATTAATAAAAATATAGACAATTATACAAATCATATATAAACCATAACATAATTCTAAGTAATCATCATTAAAACCAGACAATTTCATCATTAAATATTTGTTTTTACTATATAATGACCTTTAATTTGGAGGAAGAGAAACTGGGGGAGTGACTTTATTGTGTTGGGTGTGTCAGTGTCACTTTGCTTACATCTGATTGGTCCAATTTCAGTTTGAGATCTCTAATCCAGAACATAACCTGCCCTGGAGCAGGTTAGCCGGGGAGCGTAAGTTACCATGGCGATGAACACCGGTAAAAGTCAAGTTACTTTCATGGTACCTAAAACCCAGGATTGGCGCAAACTAATCTGAAACTTACCTGGCTAGCCAGCTAAACCGGCTTCATGGTACAGGCCCCAGCTTTAGATCACTGCAGTTTTAAACAGAAAATACTCAGCAATGGTGTTGACTGATGAATTTGCACATGAGTTTTTCTTAAAGCATATTAAAAACACCACACAGACATATAAACAACATTTAAAACTTGATTTTCACCACAGGGAGTCTTTAATGATACCGAATTTACATCACAAAACTCACAATTGGACTCTTTCAGTTGGCATTTCTGCAACTTTTTCTTTTGTGTTCTGCTGCATCCACACCCAACTAACACCTCTGTTCTTTATTTATTTATCTTTTTTGTTGTTGTTGAAATATAATTTTTTTTGGTAACATTATAAATGACTTTATTGTCACTTTAGATCAATTTAATGAAGAAAAAAAAATGGTACTGACCCCAAACCTTTGAACAGTAGTATATTTCTTTCTTTTCTTTTTTTTAGGGCACTTAAAAGCGTGAAATGGATGGAAATTCCCAAATGAATGGATGGGAATGATAATTGATATCCAGGTGCAGTATTATAGATCTCCTTTCTAGTCTGTGAGTCTTTCGGGACTTTTAGATGCATTCAGGTCACTCTCTGTCTCATTAGCTGTTATTGCCCCATGGATTCTGTCTCTCTGCAGATCGCTCGACTCTTCCAAGAGAACCCAGGAGTCTGTCGTTAGAAATCCTGTGACTCAATAAGAATAATAATCACCTTGCTAACCAGAGGGCAATTCCTAATCGGGCTCCCCGAGGCTCATCTGCATGTAATGTAAATGTGCTCATTATCGCTCCTCAGTCATTCCCTCAGCCCAAATGCCACAACAATATTAGGCAAGCAAAGTTTTTTCTCAGGATCCTTTTTAAACTACTTTAGTTTTTAACATGTGCTATACTTACTTGTGATCATAAACTCTATCATACGATCCTAAACTCTAATCTTGTAATAATATAATGTCACGAGTTAATGGACTGATGCTTCTGAACTGAAACAACAAATAATCATTTGGAAAAAAAACTGAAAAGAAAGAGGAAATGAGAGAAATTCACAGCAATCACACCAGGCTTCCCTATATGCAATCATTGTGATGGAAGTAAAAGGAAAGTCCGATACAGGTTATTTAAGAAATTAAGGTCACTACGATTTCTCAGTAATTCCATGTAAAGGAAATTAAAGTTAACAGGAAGCGACCCCTATGGAAATGAACTACTAGCTATCTTGATTATTTGAATGAACATCAAGATCTATTATCATTTAGAGGAACATTATTCAGGGACTCTTGGCATCTGACATGTTGTAATTGCTAATGACATGAAATGCTTTAGGTAAAAAAAGAAAGAGTCATCTTTCTGACAGAAAAACTATATTTTATATATATGGCAATGCAATAAGAGGTAATTTCTGAGAAGGGACAAAGAGGCAGAAGATGAGAGGTCAACTTGCCTTGTCTTACCTTGTCTTGTCTATCTATCTATCTATCTATCTATCTATCTATCTATCTATCTATCTATCTATCTATCTATCTATCTATCTATCTATCTATCTATCTATCTATCTATCTATCTATCTATCTATCTATCT
>RJVU01049825.1:1828189-1901252 GCA_003731715.1 Anabarilius grahami | reverse complement strand
ATCTGCAGAAATGCTCATAACCGGTAGTAATAGCATAAGAGTTTTAAAATTCTTGTTTTTCCAGGCTGACAGGTTGAGGTTGTGGTCAGGAGGATTTGTGTTGTGTGGTAGTTTTAATTTTGTTGTATGGTGGTTTAGATTAATGGTTTAAAACCTTTATTTGCTTTGTAAATTTAGTTGTCTTGTGCTTCTGTAATGTACATCTTCCTCAAAAACATCTTTCAAAGAAACAATTTGTGTTGAAGTTGAGTTTAATACCAACAGTGTTGGGGAAAGTTACTTTTAAAAGTAATGCATTACAGTATTGCACTACTCCCTAAAAAAGTAACTATTGCACTACTTAGTTACTTTTTATGGAAAGTAATGTGTTATATTACTTTTGCGTTACTTTTCCTCACTTGAGCTGGGCTTGTTTGTTTGTTAATAGCAAAAAGAAAACAAAAGTTCTATTTTTGGTAAATGTAAAGGCCCTTTGACACCAAGGGCCCTATCATACACTCGGCCTAATGTGGCGCCAGGCAAGACGCAAGTGTTTTTTGCTAGTTTCAGCCCGACACTTCCAGTCCAGTCACGTCCAGTGCCACATTGTTTAAATAGCAAATCCATTTGTGCCCATTTGTGTGCCCATGGGCGTGCTGGCCTGAAAACGAGGTGTGTTCAGTTGCATTGTTGGCGTGTTGCTATTTTGAGGCCATTGACTAACTGAAACATGCTCTAAAGTCAGTTAGTAATATGCTCCGCGGGTGCTCAACGCGCGTACACTCTGCTTGTTACACACACAGGGACGCGCATCAGCACACAAACATGCCAAATATTAAAAATAAAAAGATTACAATGTAAAAGATTATTATTGTGTGCATAAAAATTAAAAATGCTTTGGTGGAATCCAGCTTGTCCGGTAGATCGCTTTAACCTCGCGCACAAGCAGATCCCTTTCCTCACTAGAGAAGCGTTCAGTTTTCCGCTTGCAAATTCCACCATGTAAATAGCTTTTAAAGGGAATGGGAGATGAGACGCTGATTGGTTTATTGCACATTACGCCCAAAACACACCCATGACTCATTAAGAGAATAGGGACAACCCTTTTAAACCATGCGCGGCGATCATTTTTCCCATTGTTAAACTAGCAAAAGTGGATTCAGACACGCCTTAAGTGCACCTGTGCTGTGCGCTTAGATCATTAAAATAGGGCCCCAAAAGTGAAATTAATAAGCGTCAGGCTGAAGGAAATGCAATTCACGCCTGTACAATAGAGGGCGCAGCTCAAGCAAACCTTTCAGCTGTGCTGCCATAGAAGTAAATGAGTAAATGTATGTTAACATTTAGTCTAGAATTACAATAACCATCATGTTTGCACAGCGCATACAACACCTCTGCACTTACTCATGATTTCTCTCAACATGGAAGATAGAAGAGCTGTCAGTCAGTAAATGTGAAATCAAAATAACTTGAGTTGCATATTTGAAAAAGTAACATATTTTTTTGTAAATTGAAAAGTAATGCGTTACTTTACTAGTTACTTGAAAAACTAATCTGATTATGTAACTAGCGTTACTTGTAACGCGTTACCCCCAACACTGAATATCAACCACACATTATTTCCATGAAATCATAATGCTTTTAGCAATTTCCTCATTTGTATATCATACCTCTGATATAAAAACAAAGCTTTTGTGCATCACTCTAATGTGGGGGAATAAAATAGCAGCATTAACATAATCAGCATTGCACATGTGATATGAATTTAATCAGCTGTGGTCAAGAGATATGAATGCGTAATATTGTTCATGTGAGGTCTCGTTCATAGGTGGAGCATTGCTGAATCCAGTCTTTGCTTTGAACGATAGCAGGGCAAGGTGGTCGTGTGTGTGTGTGTGTGTGTGTGGGAACAGAATAGAAGTCTAGCTGACAAGGTTAAATTTAGCGGCTGATTAGACTGTATGAATTTTAATCTGCCTCTGACAAAGGCTCAACAGCACCCTCTGCTCACCAAATCTCATTCTTCCTCATCCTGTCCTTCTCCCCCTCTCATCCCCTCTCTCTCACTACATCTATCTCTCTCGCTCCTCTTCACTAACCCGGCTCCTCTTTCTCCTGGCCTCTCTCTATCTGTCTGTACAAATGTGCCTGGGGTTATAATGATAAGAGGGGATAGAGCTGATTTGAATGTGACTCAGGTGGGGGACTCAGCTCTCTCCATCTCTCTCTTCCTTGATGAGATTGTAATGGAGGAGGAGGATCGTGAATGCATATTCATCGACCATAGACAGCAGCTCAGAAGCGTGACCCAGAGTTTGCGATGAGTTTATTTTCCTCCCCAGTTAACAGGTGGGCTCCTCTGGAAACTCATGTTGAATCACTGCACACCTCCACAAGATTTAAGTTGTCACCTACAAGATTTAAACTGTCACAAATCATTTCACTGGCAGCGAGAAGGACATCCGTGGGTTTTGGGTATCCTCCTCTGCACCGTGTTACATCACGGAGGATAAATACTAATTAATTAAATCTGAGAACACCATGGAAATGAAAGGTGAAGTGTTTAATTTGTGAGTTACTAACGACAGTGGTGTATTGGTGACTGAAGTTGTGGGCATACTGGGACACATCTGTAGTAACAGGTTTTTTATTTCATCGCATGAAATTGAAGTATTCATTGACTAAAAAGTCTTGAAGGGATCTGTAGAAATCTTTAAAAATGTACACTCTAAAAAATGCTGGGTTAAAAACAACCCAAGTTGGGTTGAAAACAGACAGCGACTGGGTTGTTTTAACCCAGCGGTTGGGTTAAATGTTTGCCCAACATGCTGGGTAGTTTTATTTAACTCAACTATTGTTTAAAAATTACAATATGACTGGCTTAAAATGAACCCAAAATTAAAAATCAGACACAATTACTAGAGGGAATACTAATAATCAAAAGGTGAACATTTATTAATAAGCAATTTAATAAATGTTTATTGTTTAATTATTATTCATTAAACTTATTAATAAATGTTAATTTCCTACATACTTTGGGTTCATTTTAAGAGAGCAATACATTAATTTTTAAACAATAGTTGAGTTAAATAAAACTACCCAGCAGGTTGGCAAACATTTAACCCAACCGGGTTTGTCCATTTTCAACCCAACTTGGGTTGTTTTTAACCCAGCATTTTTTAGAGTGTAGAAAATGTTACTATAATTGAATATAATCAGTTATTATATTATAATTCAAACATTATATTATAATTTAATATTATAATACAGTGTTGTAATAAAAGCAAAGTTATTTTAAGTTAAAACTATATACATAATCCAANNAATGGGTTGTTGTGTATTTACAGATAATTGGTCTATACTTTACTTTTTTTAATCCACAACTCGTACTCAAAACCTTTAGGCAAAATAGGTGGAAATATTTGTGCATGCAATTAATTAAACTAGTGGCACCGAATGGAATTGCAAAAATAATGATTATTCCCAATCCGGTTTCTCAAACACTCCCTCCAGCAGTAGATGTGCCATTTTTGGATAAATGTGTCTGTCTGCTCTCTCAGGCTGACTGGTCGCTGAATATGGCCATCGTAGATGATGCCTGCACAGCCACTAATTGAGGCCAGTCTATCTATTCAGTCCATTTCATGGGTCAGACACCCAGGATGGAATTGTGTGAGGAGACAGACATCCTGAGAGAAGGGACTGAATATTTAACCATGACCATCCATTCATCCACATGAGGCTCCTCTCACTGAACTAATGATTTAAAGAAATTGACAATGGCATGAATTGAGAATGATCCAAAGAGCATTTTAAGCTTCAGTGAAAGCAAGAACGTCTGTACAAACCCTTAAAAAAAAAATGTTTTACAAGAGAAATAATATACTTTCAAAGATTATTAAGTGCAAACTGAATGTACTGTTTTTGGACAATCAATTGCATGATATTTATAATTAAAGGGGACCTATAATGCCCCTTTTACAAGATTATATATAGGTCTCTGGTGTCCCCAGATTGTGTCTGTGAAGTTTCAGCTCAAAATACCCCACAGATCATTTATTATAACTTGTCAAATTTGCCCCTATTTGGGTGTGAGCAAAAACACGTCGTTTGTGTGTGTCCCTTTAAATGCAAATGAGCTGCTGCTCCCGCCCCCTTTCCAGAAGAGGGCGGAGCTTTAACAGCTCACGCTTCGGTTGCTCAACAACAACAAAGCTGGAGAATCTCACGCAGCCAAAATGAGGATTGTCAGTAACGGTGTTCAGCCTTACATTGTTCAAACCGGAGTCGACACTGATGGAGAGACTCAGGAACAACTTTTAGAATGAAACTGGACGTTTCTGAATGGTTAGTGGATAAATTTATGTAGTTGCTGTGGAGTTGATTCAACTCATCCACTAGCATGTGTCGTCATGTTAATCTTTTGTGTAAATCCTGCGTTGAATTGACCCTCGTTTGTGAAGCAGTCCGGCGTAAAATGACGGCATGACAACAACACTCTACTACAACAACTCTTCCTCTTCTCTAAAGCAGCCCAACATGACCTTGCCCCACTAAAATAAGTAAATATGGTATGGTAAACCTTAATGTAATATTGAATAACACACAATTAATATTTAAGTTAACTTAAGTAGACTTTTATTTCATTAGTATTAAATTATCTGCAAGTAATGTTAGTTAATTTGTTAATGTGACAAATTATTTTAAAATTGATAAACTTTTTTGTCTTACCTTTTTTTTGCTAACATTCCCATGAAGTTATAGTATTATTATCTGAATCTGAAATTACTTTTAAACATTCAGAAACAAGTAGTAACATTTAAAAAATATTAGACGAACTTCCAACTATAACGTTTCAGAAAAAAAATTCCAGAAACGATTTATGAATAATGTTTTTGTGCTTAACACAATTAAATACCACATAACTTTTGAGCGAACATTCTATTAACGTTACTGGAATAATGTTTCTATAATGTGCCTACATAGAAAGTTGCTGCCCAATATGCCGAGTGAACAGACTTGGCTTAAGTGGACTTGCAATATGCAGGTAAGGAAATAATGGCACCTAGACCTTCATAAATGCATATATACACAGACAAACCGAGACATGTCAGTACAAGTGACTAAGCATGTTCTGGCCTTTACTTAAACCCACTCTGAACCAGCTCTTTATTTTTATCTCCTGAAAATGGCAGGCAGTTTTATTGTGAGAGGCAGGAAGCTCAGGCTATGACCAGGAGAGAGCTGCTGAAGAGAGAATAAATGAAAGAAAGAGCGAGACAGACAGGAAGTGAGAGCAAAATGATTGTGACTAAAGGAGTGCTGCTGTTCAGTGGTAATTGGATTTGTAATACTCAAAGGAGACATAGCTCAGCACTGGACATCAATGTTTATTCATGGGAAGAGGTTTCATATCCTGTCGAGACGCAGTTGACCACTCAGGTGTGAAGGATTAGAAAGTGATGAGAGCAAGTGTGTGTGTTTGTGTGTGTGTCTTCTTGTTTCTGAAATCTCCTTTGAGCATTCATCCAGATTTCACTCCAGCCAAGCATATCGCAAGTTTGATGTAACGATAATTGATCCCATTAAGTACCATACAAATGACGATGCAGTGATTTAATTCACATGTTGCTCTGTAAGAAATGACATTACCATGGTTATTTGGAGATGTATCATAGTAGTATTATGAATTTATTCTTCCAAATGTAGTAAAATACATTGATCAATATGACATAGATTATTTTTAAGTTTACTGTTTAAAGTGGACCTATAATGCCCCTTTTACAAGATGTAATATAAGTCTCTGGTGTCCCCAGAATGCGTCTGTGAAGTTTCAGCTAAAATTACTCACAGATCATTTATTATAGATTGTCAAATTTGCCCCTATTTGGGTGTGAGCAAAAACATGCTGTTATTGTGTGTGTCCCTTTAAATGCAAATGAGCTGCTGCTGAGCTTTAATGAGCTTTAACAGCTCACGCTTCGGTTGCTCAACAACAACAAAGCTGGAGAATCTCACGCAGCCAAAATGAGGATTGTCAGTAACGGTGTTCAGCCTTACATTGTTCAAACCGGAGTCGACACTGATGGAGAGACTCAAGAAGAAGTTACAACTTTTAGAATGAAACTGGACGTTTCTGAATGGTCAGTGGATCAATTTATGTAGTTGCTGTGGAGTTGATTCAACTCATCCACTAGCATGTGCCGTCATGTTAATCTTTTAGAATTGATCCTCGTTTGTGAAGCAGTCCGGCGTAAAATGACAGCATGGCAACAACACTCTACTACAACAACTCTTCCTCTTCTCTAAAGCAGCCCAACATGGCCTCACCCCCTTTGTTGTGTGTTCTCGGGGGCGGGGTTCATGTAAATTTAAGGGTTAGTGATGTCACCAACCCAGGAAGAAGCTCGTTGTAGTCCTTAAAAAGTGATTTCTGTGAAAGAAAATATCTCCCTTTGCATTGAACTTTGAGCGTCGTAACTTTGCAGATGTTGTTTATGCTCAAACAGCAACATTACACACTAACTAAAGTTAAAAAAGTGAAATCATAATCAACCACCCCTTTAAGAACCAATATGCAGAACCTATTTTTAATTATTTTATTTCTACTTTTTGAAACAACAATTGAATGATTTTTGGACTACTACTACAACAATAATAATAATAACAATACTTAGAATTGATATAAAATTTTATTGCATTAATCCAGTGATCATATTACACATTGTTTAAAAAAAATACAATTATTAAAAATAGGTTCTGCATATTGGTTATTGAACACTAAACATTAAGTTTTCTTTGCTTTTATCTATATTGTATTACATTGTGTGTGTGCTTTCATCTGGGCTTGACATTAACTTTTTTGTTCACCAGCCACTGTGGCTAGTGGTTTACCAAAGTTACTAGCACTCAGCATTTTCACTGGCCACAATTTTGACATCGATACCATGAGGAAAAAATGCCATATAGATATTTTTAATATTATCCCATCATTTGGCAGAAGGTATGTTAGGCCGCTGTCACTTTAACACCTGACGCACGGATCCATTATACTGTTACACATGCGTTTTCTTCCTCAACAGTTTACGTTCACTTAAAACATACTGACAGTGTTTACGTGAATACTCGCCAAGACCAGCATTTTGACATTATTTTGTGTGTGTTTGACTGTTTAAGCGCAATAAGCAGCAAAAAAGAACTTAATTTAGTACCGAGAGGAGGCTTTATGTGGCGCACTTTATGTGTGAGCACAAAATCTGTGGGAATGAGTCAAATTATGCGCAATATGTACAATCCCACGCTGAAATTTAAGCCCTGTAACACCAATAATATTCATCTGGAGCAAATGAAACAAGTGAGTGAGGGGAGGAGGGTTTGTGTATTGACCTGCTGTCGGAGAGATGTGAGAGAGAGAAAGAGCAGCTGGTATCGTGTGTCTATTCTGAGGAAATTTAGTATTGGAAGCGATTCAGATATTTCAGTAACGATATGTATTGACAAGACTAGATAGTTTATTTCAGATGCCTTTTTAAAAGACTAAAATTGAAAAATGTACATTATATATATAATTGAACCCACCATCAAGTGGCTAGTAGGAGTGACTGCATTACACACCACTGTATATATATATATATATATATAGCCTATAATTTAACAAATGGGACAATGCAATAATGTACTTCACTATGCCTAAAATAACATTACATATTTCTAACTGTGTGCATGTGTGTAAGGAAACCAGCCAGTGCTCAGCTCAGCTAGAAGAAACAACTGGGTTTGACATTTCCACTGTAAATATCAGCTGTTATTTTAGTGTGGCATCTGGGTGGCTGGCAGGTAGCAGGCTGAACTTTGGCTCAGTGTGAGCGCTCTGATCCCAGCTGGGCTGCACACTACGGAGCGCTGCTGTCCCATGGAGAAGAGGAACCGCCTGAGAACCCTCCACACCCAACCAGACTCATACATACCTGATGTCAAGATGGTTCTTACAGCTCTATTCACTTTGTTGAGGTGGGTGTGAATATGGAACGCGTTTCAGATTCACTGGCACCTGAATTGCTCTGACATCTTCTCTCATTTTCTTATTGTTCATCCACCATCTGACCTCAGCAGAGATATCAAGGAGCACTGCACAATAGGAGCTGGCTGGATTTACAATAGAAGACTGCACCACACAAGAAAAGGAAAATTGTGAAATAATTTCACATGCTGACATTTCACCTCAGGCTATTTATTTCGGCAGCTCAGCAGACAGAACAAAGAACATCATCAGTTCCCTTTTGGTGTTTTTGAACCTTCTCTCATCCAATCTCACCTCTCTCTCTGTCTCATTCTCTCTGCAAATCATGGATCCACGGCTTGGCTTGTATCTTTCCTATTTAAATTACTCTTCAAAATTGCCCCTCTTGTGCCATCAGTGGGTGCCAGATTGAAAATGAAGGATTTTATTACGCTGTCCAAATCACTAATAGTAAAATCGTTCTTCAGACCGCAAACATTGGCCTCAGTGTTTTGCAAAATGCTCCATGGCAGATCAGTGGTGTGAGCATCTGCACTGAGCTTAACTGCTGGAAAACGTCTGGCTCGTCTACACACATGATTGTACTTCTGGAGAACATTGAACCTTAAATGAACCAAAAGAACTTGAATTTTCATGATAATGAAAGCTGGTTTATGCTGGTTTGGTGCTAGTCTAGCTCAGGGGTTTTAAAACAATGGCAAGTATATACATTAATATAGTAACATCACTTCACTTTTATAAATAAGTTTTCATGGCTAACATGAGTTAAAGGATTAGTCCACTTTTAATTAAACTTTTCCTGATAATTTACTCACCCCCATGTCATCCAAGATGTCCATGTCTTTCTTTCTTCAGTCGAAAATAAATTAAAGTTTTTGATGAAAACATTCCATGATTGTTTTCCATATAGTAGACTTGAATGGGCACCAAACAGTTGAAGGTAAAAATTAGTTTCAGTGCAGCTTCAAATTGTTCTACACGATCCCAGATGAGAAATAAGGGTCTTATCTAGTGAAACCATCGCTCATTTTCTGAAAAGAATTGAAAATTATATAAGTTTTAACCAGAAATGCTCATCTTGAACTAGCGATTTCAGAAGCTGAAATCGCTTCTTTTACAGCGATTTCAGATGCAGCCAACGAGTTATGTTGTTGTACGGGAAATGCACCCCTGCATGGTCTGAAGCATGATGAAGGCTTGGTTCGGCATCCAAAACACATCATAAGATGGTCACCAGCAATGAAGGTCTTTTAAAAGGGTGGAAAGATAGTGACCTGAATGATACCTAAG
Organism: Anabarilius grahami; assembly: GCA_003731715.1. NCBI lineage: Eukaryota > Metazoa > Chordata > Actinopteri > Cypriniformes > Xenocyprididae > Anabarilius > Anabarilius grahami. The sequence goes on along the minus strand of RJVU01049825.1, from coordinate 1,891,963 downwards.
AAATATGTGTGCACACGCACACACACTTTTCTGCATAACAGTCTGCATCTGGAGGCACGTTCAAGTAAACAAACACATTACAGTGAGTGCCACAAAAGGCTTCCCACACCGATCCAATAATAAAAAAAAAGCCATCAAAGAAACATACTGTTTTCCGCCTCCCCTCTGATTAATAGCGCCACTAATATAGCACTAAAAATGTATTATGATAAAGTCAAATGATGTGAGTGGGTCAGTGGGGAGGAGCGCTCAGCGGTGCGTTGCCGCTGGAGAAAGACATGACACTGATGCCTGCTTGACAAGGTGGTTGCTATGGTAACACCACCACTCAAAGTCCTAAAGGACAAGCACATCAGAAGAGCTCTCCAGCAGCCGAGAGACAGAGAGGGGATGAAATGATAAATAAAAAAAGGATGAAAATGGAGGTGGGTGGTGTGGGAGTGAGTATTAGGGCAGGTGTGCAGCGCACTCACTTTATAATAGGTAGATGCCATGCGTCCCGCTGCTGCCGATACATGCTTCACATCCCGCTGTCGGCGCCGATTGACATATTATGAAGCCCAGCCACGGGCCGCAGCGGCGTGGGCTTGAAACTCCTTTTTATCACCAAGTCAAAGGGGCTGTATCAATCTGAAAGAAGGAAAGCATGAAATACTAGACTAATTTAAGAACTAATGGAGACTCTGGAGGTAGCTACACATCATTTAAAAAAATTGCCTCAGATTCAAGAACTCTGCGCCAGAAAGCTTTAGTCTTCAAAATAACATGACATGTTTGGTCCACCTACGGTTCCAACCTTCATTATTCACAGAGGCACGGGAAAAAGCCTTTAAGAATGCTGAAGTGTGTTGGCTGCACTGTAGTTGTGTGTTTCTGCGCGTGTGGGTGCATGAGCATGCGTAGGAACACTTATAAATCAGAGCCGCCGACTCATACCGGCAGCTTCCGTCACGGGGAACTGTAATACCTCTCACTCGAGCGAGCTTTAGTGTATCTTCGAGATCATTTGAGAGAGACATGTTTATTTTCGGAAACCCGAGGCTCCAAACAAGGTCACTCTGCCAGCAGCGTTCAGTGGCAGAAAATGAGTGGAAATCATCTCCGGCCTGTCAGGTCGCCGCTCTCGCTGGAGGTGGCTGAACTCGACAGTGGCTCATTTCCCAGGAGCCACCTGACGATGTGCTTTTAGTGCTCTGTCCGGGGAGAGTCAGTCTCCACTGGAGAGCACAAACCAGACGTGACAGCTCTCTCTACCTGAACATGCATGGTCCTCTGCTTTGTTTAGAGAGGAGATGGCGATGTTGAGTCTGGGAAAGGGCAGAATTGTGCATTCTGTGAAACGAATGAGCCGATCTTTGAATAGAGTAAAATTAATATTAAGCAGATTAGAGCCATTTTAAAGGGCTACAGTGAAAATTCTGTCATCATTTAAGGCTGATAAACATAACGATAAAAATGTAGTTTTGAAAATCATTGTAAAAAAAAAAAACTGTGTATTGTGAATGTCAAAACATTTGGTAACTAAGCAGAATTTCATTAAGTTTAGTGACAACATGTTAAAATGCTTGCATGGTATTACTGGTAGGCTACTGTTTTTATTAGTGCTTAAAGCAAATTTCATGATTTCAATTCATAAGCTTCTGATCTTCATTCAGTATTGATTCATCTGGATATATATCAGGTACAGTAGCTACATGTTAATTTTTTTAATAGAAAGAAATCTCTCAACTAATGCTGTAAACACAGGGAGCCCTGTCAGCTGGTACACTCTAAAAAATACTGGGTTAAAAACAACCCAAGTTGGGTTGAAAATGGACAAACCCAGCAATTGGGTTGTTTTAACCCAGTGGCTGGGTTAAATGTTTGCCCAACCTGCTGGGTAGTTTTATTTAACCCAACTGTTGTATAACATTTATTAATATGTTTCATAAATGAGCATTTATTAATAAGATAATGAATAATAAACAATAAACATTTATTAAATTGCTAATTAATAAATGTACACTTTTTAATTATTATTGTTACCTCTAGTAATTATGTGTCTGATTTTTAATTTCTCACCTATTTTGGATTCATTTTAAGTCAGCCATATAGTCATTTTTAATCAGTAGTTGGGTTAAATAAAACTACCCAGCAGGTTGGGCAAACATTTAACCCAACCGCTGGGTCAAAACAACCCAATCGCTGGGTTTGTCCATTTTCAACCCAACTTGGGTTGTTTTTAACCCAGCATTTTTTAGAGTGTATTATTATTATTAAAGGTTCAAATTAACAACTCAAATATAATGCAGTTTTTATAATAATCATTCATTATTTTTTTTAAATATATGTATAAATATCATATGTAATATAGTGCATACACTTAGCAAAATACATCTCTAGTTAATTTTTTTTTTTTAGCTAACTAATGGTCATTAAATGGCTTTTCTGCGGTAAATGTTATGTGATATATTGTTCTCTAGCCGATTTATTGACGTCTTTCCACGGTTGAAACACCGATTGAGTGATTACATGAGACATGATACATTTCGGTAAGTTGTACTGTATCTTTCAACATACCTTCTAATGTTCATTCGTGTTTATTTACTATTAATAATAAAGAGAATGATCAGTTCAAGTGCAGATTGAACTGAGGCGAAAGTACAGCGATCTGTCACGTCGCATTTAAGAGTGCCAAAACTGAATTTATTGTTTGAATTTCATAATAAAATTGAAGAATTTGAAAGCTGAGACTTTGTTTCATATCAAAAGTAACCTGCTCTGTCTTGTCTGTCAGTGTATAGAGTCCTCTTCCTTCGCGATTTTTCACTGCGTGAGAAAATGGATGTGTAGCATGAGAACAGTGTCAATTGCATCAGTCTCAGAGAGTTGGCAGTGCTGCTTAAAGTTTGAGTTAGAATAGTAGTTTATAAGAACGCAATTATAAGCATAACGAGGCTGTTAAAGCAGACTGAGCTTACCTGTTCGGCGTGATGACGCTTAATGTCCCCAACAGCTTTTGCAGTCCCATTTAGCCACTAGCAACCTCCATTTTCAAGACATGTAATGTTTACAAATCACGAGTGGGGTAATACTGATGTTGTAGAATAAAACATGAAAGTATATTGAACTTGTGTTCACCACAGACATTATTTCAGCCATTTAACCAAAAACCCATTCAAAAAACCCATCGACTTCGGGACAATGGAACTGGAATAACCTAAAATGCTAACTAGTTTATCTACTCCATACAATGGGCGAATTCCAAATGGCATTTTTGCACTCTTGACGGGCACTTCGGAAAGAGGACGCCATATGTAGGGGCGTTTTGAACGAAAGTGAACAACTGAATCCCTTCACGAAGGAACCTTCCACAAGTTCGTTAGCGAAGCCAGTCACTTCAAGGAATTTAAACGTTTAAGGTCATGTGGGTGACAAGTACTCGAGAATCATTTTAAATCTAGATATGATGGGAGAGTTGGAGTTGATGTATAAACACGTATAAACGTTTCATTTTGTTGTGATATTACACATTTTCGTCATGCTTTTCATATTAAGTTGAAAAGAGTTTCATAGGTAAGAAATGTGTTTAATGTTTAACTTATAACGTTAAAAGCAGATCGGGAACACATACATACTTCTCTATAAATGTACATTTATATGTATATATCATATTAACAGCAAGGATAAGATATTCCTGTTGTTGCAGCCAAGCATTGTCATGAAAATAATGCTAATGAGGAAATTACATGGTCTTTCATTGTTCCCTTCGCCAAGTGCGTTCCAAATAACTTCATTATGACACACAAGTGCCCTACTCCCTCCAAAGTCTCCACTTCAAGCGCTCTGCCCTTTTGAGTGAGTAGGGCATAGGGATGCTCACTTCCAACTGGAATTTGCCCAATGTCAATGGGCTAAAATTTTATTTTGGACCCAACTGACATTCATTATAGTGCACTATCCTTGAGGCACAGCCATTTGTATAGATCATATGGATAATACAGAGTGCACTCATTCAATCCTGAAATGCACCTCAATACAACCGATGTTTAACCGATAATTAAACTCCCGCGTCTCACCCATGCAGCACTTCCGGTGCGCTCCGTGTCTAAATTCGCTGACTCATTTTCATTCTCTCATTCAGTGCACTAGTCATGTAGGGAAAGGTGAATGGGGAAATCAACCAGGGAATCAAAGTGAATGAGGCTCCAACTGAAAATGCGTCTCGACTGGAAAAAAAAAAACCTTTGAATATTGTTGTGAACAATGGGGTTATTTTAATGTAAGAGCAGACACATTTTTAACTTGAATGTGCAAGATGATTGCAGTGATTTTAGTTGTAGAAAAACAGCCCATAATGCTGCTTGTTGTTGCATTTTTTTTTTCTTTTGTTGTAGTATTTGTTATCATATGTGTCCCTGGACCACAAAATCAGTCGTAAGTCGCACGGGTATATTTGTAGCAATAGCCAACAACACATTGTATGGGTCAAAATTATCGAATTTTCTTTTATGCCAAAAATCATTATGATATTAAGCAAAGATCATGTTCCATGAAGATATTTTGAAAATTTCCTAACTGTAAATATATCAAAAATGTATTTTGTGAGTAGCTAAAATAGTCCAAATAGTCGTATCTCGGCCAAAAATTGTCCTACAAACCATACATCAATGGAAAGCTTATTTATTCAGCTTTCAGATGATGTATAAATCTAAAAAAAAAATTGACCCTTATGACTGGTTTTGCGGTCCAGGGTCACATATTATTTTCATTTAATCACAAACACATTGGTTTGTAGCGCAAATAGTTCAGCCATTATGCTGCACTTTGTTATTCTTAGTTATTTTCCAGCTAATGAGTCTCACACATTCGCAGGAAATAGCTTACTTCCGTGTTCATGATCCTTTCCGATCCTGTCTGCTCTTTTAGTGTACTCAAATAACCCCGACGGGAAAGTTTGTCAAGTTGAACTTCGAATGTGGCCTTGTTTGAAAGTTAAAATAGTTCAAAAGTTAAAAGATTGTTTACTGCAGGCGCTGTTTTCTGCAGCCTTAAAAGAACGATCACATTATAACCGATTTAAAAGGGGTCTGACAGTTAATCAAAACATTTTTAGGAGGGTTGATATTTTAGGAGGGCTGAAAGACTGCTCAGAGCTGCGAATGCTGTCAAGTTAGAATAACTATTCCTCGTGTCAACACGGTATTCAACTTAAAGCGCCGTTGGCTAGTACTTGACATCTACCCACAAGAATCAACAGAGCGCAGATGTAGAAACAACTGCCTTTAATGCTAAGTGATACTGTGCTGCATTCATTCCCATTCCCAGACAGATTATTAATATTTTAAGACTAATACTCAAACATCAAAAGAATAGCAGTAGATTTGTAATATATTTAACAGACTCTGAAGCACCAAAGAGTTTCGCCTTAGGAAGGTAACAGATACATATGATGGAGAAAAGAACGAGGGTTCAAACATATACATACAAACAGTAACGTCGTTTAAATCATGATGTACATACAGTGTAAGTACAAATAAATGTCTAAGGCAAAGAAAGCTACATTTACAGCAGCTCTGACGAACACTCTTAAATAAGCAGCAGAGAATGGCAAAGAATGTGTGCAAATGTTGATATCTGGAAAGCATGTTAAAAAGGAAACCCTATTAGTAGAGTGTGAATGTGTAAACACACTGAGATCTACTGTACACTGTGTAGGGTTTAATGTTTCATTATGCACTCTAGTTATCTGAAATCCATTTTCACTTAAAGTATGCTGATATTCTACAACAAATTAAGATCCTTTTGATATGAAGGAATGAAAGACTTTGGTCCAAAGCAAATCAATACATAAGTGAATGCCAATCTATAATTTAGCAGGCATACAGGGTGGGTGACTTCTAACGGGTATCGTGGTGTTATTGGAGATGATTTAAAACTCACAGCAGCTGACTACCACTAGAGTTTGGCACATGAGCTAGTTCAGTGAAGACAGTCTCTCAGGCCTCGGCTCCACCTAGGGGAGTGGAGGTCAACAGGTGGGCGGCTCTAGTGTGGATGATAGGCAGACCTAACTGGTGGAGTCTCCCATTCACTCCTGTCCGTAATGAAGACATTCACAGTGATTGGCTGGATTAGTGCCAACCATCGCCTCTTAGATTTCCGTCCCCGTTTCGACCTCTTGGCTGTCTTCTGTGAGCTTGTCACCTGAAATACAAACACAATATATATATTCAAACAACCCTGCAATTGCATTCGCATCTGATGCTGCAACGGGGCGAAACACTCTGTAAGAAATCTGGAATTCCCATATTGTTGCATTTCAAAATGTGTCAAAAAATAATTGAAATTTTTGTTTTAACTAAGACTGCTCTTCAAAAGTTTGGGTCAGCAAGGTTTTTATTTAAGAAATGGATACTTTTATTTTGCAAAGACATTAAACTGATCAAAAGTGACAGTAAATATATTTATAATGTTACAAAAAAGTATTTTAAATAAATGCTGTTCTTCTGAACTTTCTAGTCATCGAATAATTCTGAAAAAAATGTATCAGAGCTTCCACAAAAATATTAAGCTGTTTTCGACATTGATAATAATCAAAAATGTTTCAGCAAATCAGCATATTAAAATGATTTCTGAAGCATCATGTGACACTGAAGACTGGAGTAATGATGCTGAAAATTCAGCTTTGATCACAGGAATAAATTACATCTAAAGTTATTTTAATAATTTAATTCAACCCTCTGGCAGTTCACGTCTCAGTCAAAAATGACCAAGCTTTTTTTCTTTTAATTTCAATTAAATGATTGTACTATATTTTAGTTTGATAATGTTTTTTTATTTAATATTTTGTATTTTTAGGGTACTAAATTATATTTATGCAGTAGTTATAATCCATTTATTCACTTTTTGAGCATGGACCTGAAAATGAAATGAATTAATCTGACATAAATCTTGAATGCTTTGTAGCACAGACTGAAGTTTGGTCTCTTTTAAAAGACGACACTTGGCAGATTATTGCTGAAGTGAAAAAAGTTTTACAATAAAATACCATTTTCAATTTTTCAATGAAATATATAATTTCCAAAACACATTTTACTCTAAAACTGTGAGAAAATCAGACATAAATCTAAACAATCTATGTTCCAAATTTGAGGTAGATATCTTAAAAAATTAGTTTTCAGTAAGAATTTATTTGGGCGCAGTACCAAACGTTTCCACTAGATGAAATTTGTTTCCCATTCCTTTCCAATGCAGCCATTTTTGACCACGAACAATCCATGATTTTTGTGTGTGTGTGTGTGTGTGTGTTTACACAGCACGTGCCAAAACCTTTACCAAGTTTCGTACCATTTCTGATGAAGTAAAAAAAAATCTAATAAACAAAAAAATAAAATGGTCAAAAACGACCGAACAGTACTGGAGGTGTTCATATTTCACAATATTTTAACTCTTTTTGCATTTGTTTTGATCAAATAAATGCAGCCTTGATGAGCATAAAAAGATTTATATCAAAAACATTAAAAAAGATTACTAATCCCAAACATTTGGTATAAATAAATATTGCAGTATGATAAAGTCTAAGTAGCATATTAAAATAAAATAAAAATCTAAGATCAATATTACATAAAAAAGTTGTAATGTATTGAGACTAATCTCATAATTGGCCTTTCAAGACAATAAGTCAAAGTTTTCAGATTAAAGTAGAAAAAAGTAATTAATGTAAAGATTAAAGATTGAAGCGGTAGTATTTTGAGAAAAAATATGATATTAAATTGTCGTCACATAACGGTGAGTAGCAAATCACACGATGAAGAAGAATTCCAAAAACACAGTCTTTAATAGATCCACAGGAGAAAAGCAAACGCATCTGACATACACGTCACACATAGACGAGATCGGACAAGGAACTGATAGATACAGGGAGTATATACTAGAACAAGTGAGGGAACTAAATGAGATGAGTGATTAACGGCACAGGTGAAAGACATGACTAATTAGACAGACAGGGGAAAACTTGGTCACACTAAGAAACACAAAACAGCAGACATGTGACAAGTGTAGTATTATGAGAATAAAGTTGCAAAATCAAGGATGTTGTTTTAATGCATGAACATGAGCTTACATGCAGCCTGGGCCTGTTTGTCTCTGGGGTCGTCTGTAGGGCTCAGATCATCAGGAGGCCAGCGCAGTTCTCCGCTCTCTACCTCCCCGCTCTCAGTGGGCTCCACCACGATCGACGGCAAGCGCTTGGAAAGCTTAGGGAACCTTTCATGGGAGTCTGGGAAGATCTATACCAGGGGATCATAAGAGGCCACGTTACATGACAGTTCGGTGAGCAGTGTGCTAAAATATATCAAAGTCTGAAAGTCTCCAAAATTGCCTTGACAGTTTTCATGAAACAGCATGATTTGACCTTTACTTCTTCTTTTCAAGATCTAGGCACCTCGCTAAACCGTCAGATTGGAAGCAGTAGTTCTAGTTTTAGCATAAACTTGACAAAATTTAGATTTGTGCTTAAAAGAAAGAATACAGAATTTAAAAAATAACACTATATTTTGATAGTCCACTTTAGACATTCTACATGTCAACTAGCAGTCATTAGCGTATTAGTAGTCTATCTGCTTAATATCTGCTGACACTTTATTTTGATAACATTGCAACTACATGTCAACTTATTCTACTCACCGGAACCCTAACCTAACAGTCTACTAAAAAATCTGATGAGAGTTAGTTGACATTTAGTTGCAAAGTTATAGTTAGTTGAATGTCTAAAGTGGACCATCAAATTAAAGTGTTACTAAATTAAATCATTCATGTTATATTATTTAAAAACTTTAAACTTTGTAAATTTACTATGTTTTATGTATGCTTAGGAAAATCTACTTGCAAACAAGAAACAAAGTAGGGTACAACAGGGCTAAAGGCACACCTTAAGACTTTTACCCCACAGACACACAGGGTAAAACCAGCATGGTGTAAAAGACACACAGTATTGATACAAATATTTGAGCTAAAATAATGTTTTTTAATAATGTCTAAGTTAAACTAAGTTAAACAATCACTTTCGCAAAGTGTGTACTATTTTCTGTTTATTTTGATAAATATAAGAATAGATTTTTGTTCAATAAATATACTGTCATTAAAATGTTCATTTTATAAATACAGAAACAAATTTATTTTAAAAGTAAAGATTCTGAAAGCACTGAACGAGATCTCATAATAATTTAATAGTCTATAGCTTTACAGTAGTAACAATAAATATATTTAATTATATGATATATGATTAATATCATATTTTTAAATATAATGATTTCATTATGATGTGATTATCTCTAAGGTGGACATGCAAGTTAATATATGCCATGTCAACAAATGGAAAAGTCAGCCATCTATTTATCATCATGTTCATTATTGTGTCTTTTGCCCCAACAGCAGGGGCGCTTTTTTACCAAATACCATACTTTTACCATTCTTTTTTTCTTTCTTCCATTGTTGAAAGACTGTTGCTTTAATTACCTTGACCAAAACTGAAAATCATTAACAAGACCTTTGTCTCAAAACATATTCAATAGTTTTAGCGATTCTCATTTGCTACTTACATCTACAACATTTTAAAAGGGCAGCGGCTATTTACACTAAGTGAAACTAGCATATTTTAGCAATAGAAGCTATTTAAACCAAGTGAAAATAGTGATATATTGAAAATAGAGATATATTTGGACAGTTAAGCCCTCCCTACACCTACCCTACCCGATAAACACTTTATTATTAAACACTCGTTAGGCACTTTATTTCCACTTTTCAAATATTTTACTCCACTGTAGACTTTGAGTGGCATGCGTCTTTTTTAATCTTGTGTGGCCCAACCAGACATTAGTGGGCGGAGTTAGTGTAAATAGCCTTTGTCAACAAGACAGGCTGTTTACACTTAGTACAAATAGACACTCTGTAAAAACATTAAATATTAGATCAAAACAGGACAGAATTAATTCTGCAGGATCAGCGAAATTTCCACATGCATCTTGAAAAGCGGATGTTTAGGAAAGTGCTGCGGCGAGTTTTTGTGTCATCTAGTGGTTTAGAGCAGTGTTAATTTTGACAGCAAATTTTGATTTAGTTTTAGTCAGTCTTTTGACTAAAATGCCATTTAGTTTTAGTCATATTTTAGTCATCGGAAATTGTTTTAGATTTAGTCTAGATTTAGTCGACTAAATCTACAGTAGATTTAGTCGACTAAAATCAAATTTAGTTAAATTGTAATGCATTAAGTAAGCATTTCTCTAACAATACACTGATCTGATATTCTCCAAACTGTTTGTTCACTTAAGACAACCAACTGTACTTTACTCGCCATAGCAAGTTTATTGAAAAGTTTTAGTAATTTTTGGTGTTTATGTCTTTTGGTTTTTGCTTTTAAATGTCTATATAGTTTTTTAATTATTATTTCTATTTTAGTTTGTTTAATACATCAGGTTAAGCTAAAGCTTGGAAACTAGATGAAAGAAAATAAGTTTACATTTTTATTAAGTTAACGTTTATTTCAGGTCATGAAGATTTTTTTTATGGTTTTAGTTTTAGTTAACTATAATAACCCTTATACTTGTATTGAATAATGTGTCAATATATTGAATAATGTGTCAAATAATGTTCTTAGTCTTTCCTTCCTGTGACAGAAGATACAGTAGTTTACTATGAATTAAATAGAAATTAAATTAAATACAGTTTATTGTGTAGCTAAACAAAATAACAATAATGACCAGGAAAAAAATTATAATTATAAACCATCCCGAAATACACAGTGACTCTTATTCTGAAATGTCTGCAGTCTGCACTGTAGCCTATTGTAGTAGCAGGCTACTCATGAGGGAGATAAAATATGCATTCTTACAACCGTCTAAAACATATTACCATATAAACATTGTGTAGTAAACATTGCCATAATTCATCAATATTAGTTTATACACTGCGTTCCAAATTATTATGCAAGTGACATATCAGTAAGATTTCAGTACAAAAAAGATTCAGATTTTAGTTTTTCTAAGAAAATGTTTGTTTGTTTATTTATCCATGTCTTTTTAGATAACTGGCATCAATCTCAGACAAAATAATTTGCCAGANATGAGGGAGATAAAATATGCATTCTTACAACCGTCTAAAACATATTACCATATAAACATTGTGTAGTAAACATTGCCATAATTCATCAATATTAGTTTATACACTGCGTTCCAAATTATTATGCAAGTGACATATCAGTAAGATTTCAGTACAAAAAACATTCAGATTTTAGTTTTTCTAAGAAAATGTTAGTTTGTTTATTTATCCATGTCTTTTTATATAACTGGTATCAATCTCAGACAAAATAATTTGCCAGATCTATGGAAACCCTACTTAGAGGTTGTTCCACATTATTAAGCAAGTCACAGTTCTCATGCAATATGGGGAGGAAGAAAGATCTTTCTGAAGATGAAAAGCATGAAATGGTGCGATGTTGTGCAAAAGGCATGAAAACAACTAATATTGTGTGAAACTGAATGGAGATTATCGAATTATCATAAGATTTGTGAGTGATTTAGAGCACAGCAGAACTCGGTCAGAGAAAGGCTACTTAATGAAAGTTCCTGTCAAAAAAATTAATTTTATTAAAAGGGCAGCTATAAAAAAAGCCAGTGTTAGTTGTTTTCATGCCTTTTGCACAACATTGCGCCATTTCATGCTTTTCATCTTCAGAAAGATCTTTCTTCCTCCCCATATTGCATGAGAACTGTGATTTGCTTAATAATGTGGAAAAACCTCTAAGTAGGGTTTCCATAGATCTGGCAAATTATTTTGTCTGATATTGATACCAGTTATCTAAAAAGACATGGATAAATAAACAAACAAACATTTTCTTAGAAAAACTAAAATCTGAATGTTTTTTGTACTGAAATCTTACTGATATGTCACTTGCATAATAATTTAGAACGCAGTGTAAGCAATCGATTGGCTTAAACGTGCGCTATTCATTAATAGCGAAGCAGTCTGAAGTGCTGCTGCGCGACCCTGTAGAGCGCGCAACAGCGCCGCATTTCCCGCGGTTAGATCAGCACGTTACATTTCAAATGTGCGCATCTTCCACACAGGACTGCAGTCCTGACTGGATATCTTCCCAAATCGCCCCTCTCTTTCATTTTTGTCTCGTTTATATTCGTTGACGAAAATTAGAGTAGATTTTAGTCATAGTTTTAGTCATTCAAAACACATTTTTATTTAGTCATCGTCTCATTTTCGTCTGTGAAAAAATGTCGTTGACGAAAATTATGACACAAATTATTGTCAACGAAATTAACACTGGTTTAGAGGAGAATAAAATCAAAGGCGCCTTTTACCCCGGTGCGCCTTTAGCCTCGTTGTATCCTAACATTAGAAACTCTGGTCTGTGTTGTTTTATTCTTGGAAGCATTCAGCACTAAAGCCTACTGGAGATTTTCAGCGCATTCCATTATAAGTATCATAGAGGAGAATGAAATCTGTTTTTTGTGGACAATCACTTATAATATGAGTGTGTTTACAAATCTTCCCCCCAGCAATTTCATCAAAAAATCCTTGATGGGTTTGTATTAACGAGGTGTTTGGCATTCACCTCATGTTCTACTGCCATAGCGCAGCCTTGTTTAGAGTTCATGAGAGCAGGATGTGACTCATGTTGTGTATATGCAGTGAAGTGTGAACAAGAGCATCTTGAGTGTGAATCCGTGTGTTTGCAACATGTCGGGTATCAAGTCTAAAAGCATCTGTAGCAACTGTGCATTGGCATGTTGGTTTCCACAGAAAGAGCTCACATGACAGAGTGAATGACAGATTCAGACAGGGTTCATTCAGCTGGCATATAATGGCACTGCTCATCCTGTGGTAAAGAACGGGTAATGATGATTGTTTCCTGGAAAGACTGTGACCTTTTGAGCCTCTCTCGAGTGTCTGAGAGGAATCTGAATTCATCCAGCATCAGGCTGTATGAACAGGCATGCATCCGATTGGCTTTTAGCGATGTGAGCAAAATAAAAGGGACTCCAATCAGGCTGAAATGATGGAGCTCGAAATTGATCCACGGAGACCCATCAAAGCCATCCATCAGGTAACAGCACTCAGTGTGTACGTCTGCATGACAATGACTTAAAATAATACCTAGTATTTACCTGGCTCTCTGGAATACTGGATTTTGATTTGTCAATCGTGGCATTTAACGCTCAATTATTTTTGTAAAATGCTGCTTAATGGCCAGTCCATAACTATAACACTCTTAAAAATAAAGGTTCTTTATTGGCATTAATGGTTCCATGAAGAACCTTTAACATTCATGGAATCTTTCTGTAACACAGTTCGTATATACGGGAAGAAGGAGGCGGGAACCGGCGAACGTTTAAACAAAACTTTAATTCAAAATAAACAAATACAAAACGAAAGTAATGCCGGCAGACCCTCGCGGACGTCTGCCGGCCACACAAACATAATAAAACATAACATAAAGTCCAGGCCTGGTCCTCTCTCGTCCGTTCACTGTCGTCGCTCCTCCTTTTATGCCTCCGGAGCTCCTCCGTGAGGGACTCGAGGCCGGTGCGCCTCACAGGTGACGATCATTAACACTCGCGTCACCGGCCTCGCGCCGTTCCCTCACGGCTCTCGCCCGCCCTGCTCGCCACACTTTCCATTGCACAAAAGGTTCTTTGTAGTGGAAAAAGGTTCTTTAGATTATTAAAATGTTCTTTAAACTAGGAAAAAATTGTTCTTTTAAGAACTATTCAGTGAAAGATTATTTGGGGAACCCAAAATGGTTCTTCTATGTTATCACTGCGAAAACCTTTTTTAAAGGATTAGTTCACTTCAAAATTTAAATTTCCTGATAATTTACTCACCCCCGTGTCATCCAAGATGTTTGTCTTTCTTCAGTCGAAAAGAAATGAAGGTTTTTGAGGAAAATATTCCAGGATTTTTCTCCATATAGTGGACTTCACTGGGGTTCAACGGGTTGAAGGTCCAAATGTCAGTTTCAGTGCAGCTTCAAAGAGCTCTACATGATCCCAGACGAGGAATAAGAGTCTTATCTAGAGAAACCATCGGCCATTTTCTAAAAAAAAATTATTACCACAAATGCTCATCTTGCACTGCGATGCGATGCGCCACACATTATGTAATCATGTTGGAAAGGTCAAGCATGACGTAGGCGGAAGTACCGCAGTAGGGCGAAAAACTCCGTCTCATTTTCTCCTCCAACTTCAAAATCGCCCAAAATTGTTGTTTTACCTTTTTATTGTAAAGGCGTTTGACTTAGTCTTTGCACGTTCGCTTTATAAACACTGGATCAGTACTTCCGCCTACGTCACACGTGACCTTTCCAACATGATTACGTAATGTGTGGCGCATCGCAGAGCAGTGCAAGATGAGCATTTATGATTAAAAGTGTATAATTTGTTTTTTTTTTAAGAATCGTTTTGCTAGATAAGACTCTTATTCCTCGTCTGGGATCATGTAGAGCTCTTTGAAGCTGCACTGAAACTGACATTTGGACCTTCAACCCGTTGAACCCCAGTGAAGTCCACTATATGGAGAAAAATCCTGGAATGTTTTCCTCAATTTCTTTTTGACTAAAGAAAGAAAGAAAGGCATAAACATCTTGGATGACATGGGGGTGAGTAAATTATCAGGACATTTTAATTCTGAAGTGATCTAATCCTTTAAAAGTGTAACTGTTCTAATTCTATGAGAATAGCAACATCCAAACCACAGCTATGACAATAATGGGCACAGAGAAATGATACCATTCACATAGAACATGTTTTTGCATTGCACTTTTTAAATAGTTTTTATATGTAAGCATGTGCTAGACTAGTGTTTCTCAAACCTGTCCTGGGGACCCCCCCCAACACTGCAATGTCTCTCTCATTTAACACACCTGATTCAACTCATCAGCTCATTAGTAGAGACTGCAAGACTTGAGTTCCATTCGACAGGGTCCCTACGCAGTTTTCACTGCTCCCAACTCCCTGAGGACTGTATAGCAGTTGAATTGGACTTCGCTGACAATAATGGCTCATTTGCAGGGTTGCCAGGTTTTCACAACAAATTGCTACTCAAAACTATCCCAAAACTAAGGGAGGTCCCCTGGTAAAAATTGCATTCCGGAGGGTTAAATCCAGGTTTTAGCGGGGTTCCCCTGGTAAAATTCCTATTCCAGGGGATAAATATCATGTTATTTGGGACATGAAAATCAACTCACTGCAACAGTAATAAAGTAGCCCAATTCCGCAGGAAATCCACAAACTTGGCAACACTGCTCATTTGGAACGCCCTGCGAACGTCATCAAAGAAAGTCAATGACGGGGTTGCGCAGGTTTCGAATTTAAAATATAATATATACATATACAAAAACAAATAAAATACATATACAAAATGCACATTATGTATCTAATGTAATATAATCAAAACTTGTATGTTTATTATATACTTTTATATGACTATTGCAGCTATTAATTGACTTAACAGATTTGAAGCTGTACGAACTGTCACTCTATATGAAAACAAATTTGGTTAACTATGTGTAAATGTATTCTTATTCCATGGTCAGGGTCTCATCTTGTGCACTTTCTTTTCCACGCACAGCCGCATAGTAAACACTCCCTGAGGTAAATAAAGTCAAATAAAAAATGACAGAGCATCAGCTGCTTCTCGACACTTTGTCATGCCTATTCATACAATAGAATCTGCAAATGTAACATTAATCGCCATAACCATTCATAAATACCCTAGTTTGTATAATAATAACAAAATTTATGAATACTCAAAACGCATGTGTAAATAACTCCATCGCAAAGCCGTATAAAAACTCTCTCAACGGTTCTGCTCCATCATTCGTTCTGACTGGTAATGCGGTGCACAATGACATTTGGGTGATTTTTTTTCCTCTCCACTTCCTGTGAAGTGATGTATCAATGTTCCTTTATTCCCTATACCGTTCACAATGCCCTTCAAACTGAACATTGTTCACTCCCTTCGGATTGGAATCTCACTTAAGATGGCAAAAGACCCTGTGAAATCCACTTTGCACCTCTGAATTGGGTGTGTCTGGTAAGGGAGACATGCAAATGTTTGACTGTTGCACATGCATGCACCATGCGACTTTTGCAGTGTCTCATGCATGACACGGCGTTTTTGAAAATGAACCGCTTAAAAGAAGTTTGACTTTGAAAAAAAAAATCTTATCGGTAAAAATAATTTTATTAATTATTAGGCTTAAATGAAAATATTCTCACAGTGAGACTTGGTAACCACACGTAAAACCAAACATGGCTACTCACTACCACTTCAAATATTATATTATGATATGTTATATAGGCTTAAAAAAACGCCTAAACACAGGTACACCTTAACAAAGTCTTGAATTATATATTACCCTACCCACCTAATAAATATATTGCAATATAAATTAATATTCCACATTTCCACAAACCATGGTAATTTACTACAGTTAGTTCATGGTAAATGTTTGTAAGAGTAGTGATTTTGGGATTTAAAAGTCTTTTAACTTCATTCATGGCACGTTTCCCTCATCAGTCTAGTTGGGAATGTTGAGGCTGTTTCATCTGATTTAAACTAGTTAAATCATCGAGTGATTTGTAGTTTGTAAACGAGAGCTGTGTTTTTTTAAACGCATTTTAATAATGGTGACCGGGAATAAACGCAGTTCCTTTAAGTTTTCGTTCCGTTATCCACTGGGCCGTGCTGCGTAGTTCAAAGTAAACTATAGTGAAACGCCTGAAAACAGCGCTATTTGTTCTGTATTTGTTGTTACTGACCGAGAAACAACTTCAGATGATTCAGTGACAGAGCGGTCCGAACAAATCCGAATAGTTTCAGATGGTTATGCAAGCGTGTTTGGCCAATTGACGGAAAAGAAAGAATCGAGACAAAAAAATGATTAATTCA
Source organism: Anabarilius grahami (assembly GCA_003731715.1). NCBI lineage: Eukaryota > Metazoa > Chordata > Actinopteri > Cypriniformes > Xenocyprididae > Anabarilius > Anabarilius grahami. Next base: position 1,875,022 of record RJVU01049825.1, on the reverse strand, counting down.
CAAATGATTGGTATCGCTGGTTCCGTCGACAGAACTACGGGATACATAATAACTGCTGAAATATTTGCACGGAAAACGTTTCTCAGGTCAGTCGGAGGAGCGTGCACGGTACAAACAGTGCATATATCTGCCACTGCGGCCACGTATCTAACCAAATTTAGCTGCACTGCCAGGAAAAGAGGAGGAGGGAGATTGGGGTGCGAATTTGGCCCGCGGGCCGCCAGTTGACGAGCCCTGCAGTAGATGGTTGCCATGTGAAATTTGCCAGATGATCTACTGTTTCTGGCGGGATTCTGAAGTGAGCATCTAATGGACACTTTACTATCCCATGTTGCCATGTTAGAGAAGTTGTGAATGGCAGTGAAGTTACACAACTGGCACCATAAATCACTTGACACGATGAATGTAGTACATCCGGATCAGGGCTTGACATGAACTTTTTTGCTCTCCAGCCACTGTGTCTAGTGGCTTTCCAAAGCCACAATTTCACTGGCCACAATTTTGACATCAATACCATGAGGAAAAACTGCCATATAGATATTTTTAATATTATCTTATAATTTGGCAGCAGGTTTATTAGGCTGCTGTCACTTTAAGACCTGACGCACAGATCCATTATACTGTTACACATGCGTTTTCTTTCTCAACTGTTTACGTTCACTTAAAACATGTTGACTGTGTTTATGCGAATACTCGCCAAGACCGGCATTTTGACATTATTTTGTGTGTATTTGACTGTTTAAGCGCAATAAATTTGAATCGAATTTGTACTAAGAGGTGACATTTTTTCATATGTATTCCTTTAATATACATATGCAGTCGTGGCCTAATGGATAGAGAGTCGGACTTGTAACCCAAAGGTCATGGGTTCGAGTCTCAGGTCCGGCAGGGATTGTCGGTGAGGGGAGTGAATGTCCAGCGCTCTCCCCACCTTCAATACCACGACTGAGGTGAGACCCTTGAGCAAGGCACCGTACCCCCAACTGCTCCCCGGGCGCCGCAGCAATGGCTGCCCACTGCTCCGGGTGTGTGTGTTCACTGCTGTGTGTGTGCGCACTTGGATGGGTTAAATGCAGAGCACAAATTCCGAGTATGGGTCACCATACTTGGCCACATGTCACTTCTCTTCACTTCACTAATTCAGCTAAGAGGTCACACCGTGACGTATCATTCTTCTATTGGTCACACATCTTCACATGATTTGAATTCACAAATTTCTCTTGAGCCTATTTTTAATTCGCATATGTACGAATGAAAAGTGTTGTGTGACCTCCCTTTAATACAGTTATTGTTCTTGGTGTAAACGGGCCTTAACTGTATATTTTATTGTTGTCTTCGGCAACTTACCGATACTCTCTCTGTTTTCATTCCATCACAGGTTAGAATTGCTAACTGACATTATCTTGAGAAGCCCAACGGAAGACTTCAGTACTATATTTATGGTGAGCATAAACATTCTGGTAGATGGCTAGAGAACTTAGGAGTTCCCAGTTAAAGCTAAAAAACAAAAACATCACCAAGCATGGCTAAGAACAAGGAATCTGAGATTTAAAGAGCTGTATGAGCGAGAACATAAACGGAGTGTCTTTTTGCACTAAATGTAAATAACCTATCTTGTTTGCAAAAGCTGTTTGCATCTTTCGCTAACAGCAGTAATGAAGCATATTCTGCATGCAACCTATCATATGCACGCTGCTTGTTCGGATGCAGTCAGTTTTAATCGCAAAAGGTGAGTTAATTTGATTAGATGTCATGTTTTGACCATTACAGCATTTTGCCTGTTAGAAAAAAATGCTCGGTTTTAATGTTATTTTAAGGTGGGGTAGAATTTCATCAAACAGCAAAACTTAGCATTTTGTTTGTGTACCCCCTTCTGTACCCTTACGTTTGAGAACCACTGGTCTAGAACTACGATCATGTTCACACAGCAGCCAGTTAAGTGCAAGCCCACCTGAAAAGAGATGTTCTGTTCCTCAGATGCACTGTAGTCTCCCACCGCAGAGTCACAGCTGTTCATCACCTCCGTCATACTGCCCAGCGACACACTTAAACCTACAACAAGTCAGGAGGAAGTACATTTACAATCTCACAGTCACAGCGTCGCTCGGTCCACTCATTTGCCTGTGAATGAGGGAGAGACTGATTCAGATGAGCCACCTGCAATAACCACAGCTGGCTTATTTTCTCATCTATGAAAAGATCCTGCCAAAACCATCCAGCCAATCCATGCGCACCTACCATGATTTTATGCAGAACAAGTCGGTACATAGTTTGTTATTCAAATCAGCTCTTCCACCATTTTCAAAGGAAATTACTTTCACACTCATCAGCTAAAATCTAGAGCAAGGATACATTCAGTGGGTAATAATATCAAAGCGGTTCTCCGATTCATTTTAAATGCAAAACTCATCTAGGAGATTGAATTTGAATGGTGCTGTGTATCCAAGTATATGAAATTATTAAATTTTTGTCCCATATTAAAATCTCAGATCAACAACTTTGTTTAAGTGTTGTGTTTAAGGCACAATATGTAAGATTTTTAGATTAAAATATCCAAAAACCACTAGAACAGTGTTTCCAACAATGTTTAAATCAGCAATTTTAACCAGGACACGGACCATGTTCTTGCTCGCCTGTGAATAACATCATATCAAGCTACCCTTGATTTCCAGTTTTACTTTCATAGAAACCATGGAATCACCAAAGACGCTTTAATATATTATGTGTTTTATTAGACAGGTGAGCAACTGTTTGGAAACAATTATCAACAGAAAACTATATAGCTCAACACATTTAGTCTTATTGTTTGAATTGTTTGTTTTCTTGATTTTCCATGAGTACAATGTTTGTACCTCAGAGTCAACACTGTTTTGTCTAGTGGCTAACATAGCATAATCAGAGAGAGCTTTCTCCATTATACAATATATTTAAAAATTAACTGCATGTCATTTAGCAAAATTACCAACACAAGCCATCTGGTTTTTATTAATATGATATTCCACATACTGTGCCTTTAAAAAAATTTATTTAGATTTATCGGCCAATATATCGGTTATCGGCTTTCAAATATAACAAATTATCGGTATTGACCAAAATAATTTTAGTTTTTTAAGTTTAAGGGTTTTTTTCATCTCATATTTATAATTTTTTTTTTTCAGCTTTATTTAATAGTTTTAGTTTTTTTAAGGATAGCAACACTGGTTCCAGACAGACTGTGGAGGAGAATGTTGGCTGTATTTATGATTAAGTAATTTATTATTCACTCAAATGATTCATTCAAAAACACCGATTCAATCAGGAACAAAACATCTGTCTGTCTTTATGAACGAGTCATTGAATCATTCACTCGGTTCATTCAGGAGCAAAACATAACTGTGTGTTGCTCAAAGACACGCAACGACTCTGTTATGGCTTTGTTTGGAAACATTTTTGTCGGCGTAGCATTGCATTTAAAATGAGAGATACTGAGTTTTAACTTCTTGTTTATGGAGCGATATTATGACGGTACTCTTGCTCGTGAGATACTTCTTAAATAATACACAGCACAGACTGGTCATATTTAAACATGAGTAGTTGGCTTGCATAATCTCTCTGCCACATGATCTGACGGTCTGATGCGATGTGGAGCAGCTGGTGGTCCTCAGCCCTCCGCATGGCACATATGCACACCGTCCTGTGTGAATGACTAAAGGCTGGGTGACTAACATGGACATTTACCATGAAAACGTGCATTTGCACCATCAGCACATGGCATTTGTTTTCTAAAGAATGGGGTTTAGTTCGTTTAGTCTCATTTAGTTTGTAATATTTATTCTGACATGTAAATTTTACTTATTACACTGTAATATTTTATTATTATTATACTGCATCAAATGTGTGCATGCATACAATGCTGCTCGTTCATTATATTGCACATGCACCGTCTCTAAACAAACCTGCTTTTTTAATCTGATGACACGCATACTATCACCTCATCATTTGCATGGATAAAACCAGTATCCAGGCTTAGCTGATCTGAGATAAGACCACAATGATGCTTTTTCTGCTTTGATGTAATCAAGCTCTAAAGCCACACAGGTGACAGATGAAATAAGAGAGTCCTATACTACAGATCAGACACTTTAAAGAGAGTTTTGTTTCATCTGAGATACGAAAAGGTCTCGGTAGAGACTAGAGAGGATATTATACTGTCATTATCATTGTAGTTTACCCTTGATTCCATTTGGGAACTGGCTGGCTCAACTGAATCAAAGAAAAAGTGAGGGTGAACAGATGAAAGACAGTAGCAGTACTATAAAAGAAAAAGGATTAAAGGACAGTGAAAATGAAACGATGAAGAAATAAACAGTTTGGACCAAAGAACGGCACCTATGTGCCTGATAAAACAGACCCTCGAGCTACAATCTTACACACTGCTATCAAAAATCACAGCGGTTCAAAGAGTGACTGTGAAAAATAATCTACTTTTTTTTTAACTAAAAGCACCATTCAGATTAATTAGCACCACAGAGATGCTGGATGGATGGCAGACAGATAAAGAAATGAAGCTGTTTATGTTCTCTGCCTTTAATGTTGGTTGAAAACGGACTGATTATTCATGCTCGCTATTATGTTGATGGTGACCAGCACAAACACAGCTCTCTCCCCAGACCCTTGTTAGCATACAGGCTTTTTCATTGGTGGAAGTGAGCGGCAAAGACAAAAGGGACTTGAGTGAGGGATCAAAGGGCTGTGATTGTGCTTGGTGCCATTTATAGTGAGACAAAGCACTGTAGAAGACCGGCTTTGTAGGCGGCCGCACAAAGACTTCATATGATCGTCAAAATATTTTTGGACGGGCAGCCCTGCAAAACAGTGCAGGTGTTGTTGTGTGTCATTGCACTGTTTTAAAGAAAACCCCATGCTCAATAAAACCCTGAGTGCACGGTGGTTACAAACACTACTATTTCTGGCTTTTCTACATATTAAAGGTGTCTCGCTGCGCGTCGCTCTGTTTCTGTGAAAAATAGAGATGGCATCTGAATAATTTAACATGACTGGGTGCAACGACAGACCTCACCCCCCTTCCTGGTGACATGGAAAATCTTACTCAAATCTAGGCAAATGACCGGTACTGAAGTTGCTGTTAGTTGCAGCCGGCTTGGATCAATGGCAAAACTCTTGTGATCACAAAACACATGAATTAAACATGTAAAATAACACACTAGCTTTAAAATAATTGACTGTTGAGTGCAACAGAACAGCAAAAGCCAGAGCTTGATTGCAAAACAAGTCATATCAAGAAACAAAAACACACCATTTCATGCAAAATTGGAAAAATAGATCAATAAAGTGTTAAAAATGGCTTGCAATTTGCCAATAGAAATGATCAAACATTAATAAGACATTATCTGTCCATCAAAACTGCATATTGGGAGCTATAATTTGAGTTTTACACGTTTTTTTCACTCAAAAATGCAAATTCTGACATCATTTACTCACCCTCATGCTATTCCAAACCTATATAGCTTTATTTCTTCTGTGGAACACCAAAGTATGAACTATTCACTTCATACTATTTTTATCAAAGTAGTACAAGCTTATTCTTGCAAGTACAAATAATTAACTATTAAGGTACGAGAGATCTTGTCATACTGAGACTATAGTTACGACTTAAGGCATGTTGTTATTCACAGTTTATGCACTCTAAAAAATAAAACATTGGTTCAACAAAAAAAAATATGTTAACGTTTTCCACTAGAATTTTTAACTTAAGCCAAAAGGGAGAATTACATTAATTCAAAGCAATATTTTGAGTTGATCCAACATAATGTTTTAAGTAAGGTGAAGAAATTTTTTTGCCACAATAAAAACACATTTCTAAGTAACATGAACTTAATAATTGTCAACATGAATGCAACTATTTAAGCTGATCCAACATAATGTTTTAAGTAACGCTCTTTGGACACAATAAAACGCATTTCTAGGTAACATGAACTTACCAAGCACCGCTTGTCACCATGATGGTAACTCTCCAAAAACCCACATTAACAGAAACTCTTCTAAATTAGCATAACAAAACACTAATTACTGCTAAATCTCCCTTACCATTAATCTTGTGCAAAAAAAAACATTATATAACACTTAATTTTAGCATTTACTCTCCCTTTCAAGTGCCATGGGCAAAGCATGATGGGAAATATAAATCCCAGTCTAAATTAAAAGAAGTGTTCATACAACTCAAAACAATGAAACACGTTTACACATCATCAGATTGTATTTTACATTAACAGAACTTAAAATTAAATACATTTTTGATTAACTGAAAATGTTAAACTATGACAAGTCATGATAGTATATCGAATCAATAGGCATAATTTGTGTGTCATCCAAGCTCAATAAAATAACAATTACAAGTAAAAAAGTCTAACAGCATTTCAGAACTTGATTTTTTATTTCACAACAATATATATATTTAAGTAATGACTAAAGGTCCCCTGAATTAGTTTTTAGAGTGTGGCCGCTTGTTTCCGCGGCGGAATAAAAAATAAAAAGGGTAACTGCGACTTTATCTCACAATTCTGACTTTATTTCTTGCAACTGTAATTACCATTTTTATTTTTTATTCTGTAGCGGAAAATCAAGCTTTCGTGCAATAGGCTTTAGCAAGGCCCAAGTGTCTTTTAAGATTAATAAAAATATGAATAACAAACATTTGATTGTATTATTTTTATTTGTATTGAGCGTTTATGACTAAAATTGACATTCCAAATGACCAGTTTCCAAAATACCATTCCTTGGCTAGAATATAGTCCCTCGCGTAACGTTGCCATGCAACAAAATAACGATCCAAGTATCGATATCGTGGACAGGTATTGGCCAATGAGCATTCAGACCGGAATCCATTCTAGTTAGACCACTTTATCCAACAAATAATGATAAGACTAGCCAACAAAAAGTGTAATTTAAAAAAATAATGGTAGTCTTTCAGAGGTAAAGTAATCAGTAACAAGTAACTCGTGTAACGAGGTCACGTTTCAAAATTAATTTACGTAACGCCGAAAATGGGCGTTCGAATTTAGAACAGCATGATGGTGAGTGAATGACGAAATTCCTAAAAATAAATGTTCTTTATCGATATAGTTCCATGGAACCATAAGCACAAAAGGTTCTTTAAAGTGAAAAAGATTAACAAGTTATTCACACAATGAAAAAAAAATGGCTCTTTTAAGATCTGAAAGGTTATTTATGTAACCTAAATGTTTTTTATGCCATCGCTGGGAAAACCCACTTTTGGAACTTTTATTTTTAAAAGTGAATATTCCTTCAAAATCAGAATGTATTTATAATAGCAGTTGCTGAGGCTAAATCTGAACGCATAATGGTAGCCTAATAAAAAAGGAAGAATAGCCTACATTTGACAATTATTTTTCATTAAAACACAATATTGGTCACAGAATATCATTGCCATGAGGTACAAGCATCAAGAACTGAGTAATCGTAAGTTTTTGTTTCGTTCTTTAAAATCTTGCGTTAGCGTCTGACCAGAGGCTTGCGTTCAGTAAACTCAATAGACCTATTTGATCGCACAAGGCAAATGCATCTTTCTCAAAACACTAAAATATCTCGCATATCACGCAGTGATCCTGGACCACCGAATGCTGATGAATCCTTCGGGTGTTCCTCAGTTTCATGAGTTCAAGCTCAAGCGCGCATCGTGTAAAGTGCTCATACCTGTAGCCTTCAGAAGTGTTGTCTCTCCGTGTAAAGCTCGTGACTGTTGCTCTTTCCACACTCACTCAAGTCAGATTCTCCCGGACTGAAGCGCTGCAACTGTTACCTCAGAGCGCGCGACTGAGATAGCGACTGTAATTTCACGCGCACTCACCCGAGTCACAAGAGCACGACTGCGTGAGAGTGTGTGTGTGTGTGTGTGTGAGTGCGAGAGACACACATCTGTCTCTTCACGATGCACATAGTAGCCTATATTGTACATTACTATTAAACATTTGCCTCAGATGTTGGATATGGTCTTACTGCAACTCCCAGTTAAAATATGTAGGATAATTGTAAGGAATTATAATTGAATATAAAAATGTATTATGAAATATTGAATCTCTCCTCTACAAATCATGTCAGACAGTCCCTTTAAAAGTAAATGGTCACCTTTTCACATATATCCTCTGAAATTCAAGGATGATTTATTATCAGCTATGTATTTTTAATTAAAAAGAGTGTGAATTGTTAATATTGTTTATTTTTAAGGGCTCAAGTAGAAATAGTTAATTTTTGTAGATTATATTTTGTATACTTTATTATTGTATTTTATTAGTTTATTATAAATGTATTTTATAAATTGAATTTTTTTCATTCTTAATTACATTTCTGAAGCATTTCTCCTCACAATCTTTATATATTAGTCACCACAACACCGTCCTAAAGCAATGCATCACTGAAGATGGACCCAGTCAGTTTATAAACAGTGTTGTGGGTAACGCATTACAAAAAGTAATCAGATTACTTTTTTCAAGTAACTAGTTGTCAGGGTTTGGTCTTGTTTAGTTGTGTTTTTGTTCACATGTCTTGGTTTCATGTTTTGCCTTGTCAGGGTATGTTTACACGACAACGATTTACTAAAAACTGAAACGTTTTTTCTTTGTGTTTTTCACGTACAGACGACATTGTTGTCAAAACATTGTTGTTCACACAGATCTGCGAAAAATACTAAAAGCGCTGTTTTCTGCTGCCGGGCCAGTAGATGGCGATGACACTTTGTAAAGAAACACTACACGCCTATAGACTGAACACGTAATAGGCATGTGCGTGGCGTCACCTTTTTCACAAAGTAACGTTTTTATAGTTTACACGGAGACATTTTCAAACCTGCAATGATTAAATATGTTAACGACAAATTCGTATGTATTTTACAAGGTGGCTAATTCGTACAAATTCGTACAACCTCACTCATACGAATTCCTACGATTTGTCTAAACCCCAGTGATGGTAGGTTTAGGGTTGGGGTTTGGCAACTGAATACGTACGATTTAGCAAAAAATGTATGAATTTGTACGAATTAGCCACCTCGTAAAATACGTACGAATTGCCGTGAGATTGGGTTGGTTAAATTACGCAAATATACTTTGTCACTTTATTAACCAATGTCTTTGCTGCTGAAAGGAATATTATTAATATACATCATCTGTGCACGAGGTAGGGCCTTAAAAACATCAGCCAATCGTTTACGCGATCATCGCGTAAACGATTGGCCCTCTGGCTTGTCAATCACTGCCATGACGTTCCTTGTGAGAGACGTGCACGCTCCAGTAACTTTCCACACTCCACAGGCGCCGCATGCAATGTTTTTGTCAGGAGACAGGAGTAACAACTGCAGATTATGAGTTACCTGCGGTGAGTCCACATAATGAATCCACTAAACGATTGTAAGGTCGATTATGAATGTAAATTGATACTTATGACTGATCGCGCTCAAACGCGTCCAGTCAGAGCCAGTTGCGTTCAGTCTGCGATTACAGTCGGTGTTCAAATTCCATGTGAAAGTATATAAATCTGCTTCAGGAGCAGGAAACAATCGCTGTATGTTGAGCACAGTCGTAGAATGTTTTAGCTAGTCGTTAAATGTGTGCCCGACTTAATAACACAGCGAATGCCGGTGGTAAACACTCGTGTTCCAATACTCGTGCACGAGTTTTGGGAGGCGTTCCCTCGAAAAGAGCTTTGAAGGAGGGGGGTTGTTCTTACGCATGCGCTCATTTAAAAAAATCAGTAGACGAAAAGATCCTCTGTACCACCTTTAACCCATCCTAGTAAGTGCGCACACATAAGGAGTAGTGCGTATTTAGGTTGCCAGGCTGCATAATTGTTCCCTGCCATGCCTTGTCATGTGACACCTTAGAAACCGGACATATTGTGCATTAGGGCTTTAAAAAAAGTATGAGAATTGGGTTAACTGACCTTAATCACGGCTGTAACACCTTATAACCTAAATCCAAGCCAGAAGGTTCTCATGGCATAGGGCACTTTAAACTCTTTGTGTTGCATTATCTTCTCAGTCATGTGACTGTATTGCTGTGTCCCAATTCAGAGGCTGCATCCTTCAAAGGATGCAGACTTCAAAGACAGCGAAGGTCGGGCCGAGTGTTAAATGTTAAATGGGACGTTCTAGCCTACGGAGGATTGTTCTTGTTGCCTAGCAACTGTGACAGCAGTCGTTGACGAGCGGCATTAACGTTTGTACTGGACTTTTTTGAAAGTTATATTCAACTGTTTGAAAACAAAACAGGGTTCACAACTTGTCTGAATATGTTACCTGTGGTGCATTTCTGTTTATAATAAAGAGTATAAACTATACACTCTAAAAATGCTGGGTAAAAAACAACACAAGTTTGGTTGAAAATGGACAAACCCAGCAGTTGGGTTAAATGTTTGCCCAACCTGCTGGGTAGTTTTATTTAACCCAACTATTGTTTAAAAATGACTATATGACTCGCTTAAAATGAACCCAAAATATGTTGGAAATTAAAAATCAGACACATAATTACTAGAGGCAACAATAATAATCAAAAAATAATAATTTAATAAATGTTAATTGTTTAATTATTATTCATTAAACTTATTAATAAATGTTAATTTCCTACATGTTTTGGTTCATTTTAAGCAAGAAATACAATAACCTTTAAACAATAGTTTAGTTAAATAAAATAACCCAGCAGGTTGGACAAACATTTAACCCAACCGCTGGGTTAAAACAACCCAATCGCTGGGTTTGTCCATCATTTTTAACCCAGCATTTTTTAGAGTATATAAAATAGCTTCTTAGTGAGATATAAGTCAACATTTGAACCCCTGTCAATTTTTTTCTTTTATTTTTACAGTTGTATCATTAGATATTCGAGCAAGTTGAAACCCAATACTTACACTCTAAAAAATGCTTTAAATTGTGTAAAAAATGGAAAAACCCAGTGATTGGGTTGTTTTGACCCAGCAGTTGGGTTAAATGTTTGGCCAACCTGCTGGGTAGTTTTATTTAACTCAACTTTTGTTTAAAAATGACTGTATTACTGTATAAATATGTTGGAAATGTATTAATATGTTTAATTTCCAACCTATTTTAGGTTCATTTTAAGATTGTCATATAGTCATTTTTAAACAATAGTTGAGTTAAATAAAACTACCCAGCACGATAGGGGTTTTAACTGTTGTATGCTTCATTGTCCAGGAAACGAAGGACTCATTTGAAGGAGCCTTTGAATCGGGATAGCCTTCATCGCGCCGCTGTGACGCAATCAACTTTCGCAGGATGCAGCCTCTGAACTGGCTTATGTTTATTCATTTGCACCTTTTTAATGAATTGAACTACATTCAAATACATAACTGTTGCCATAATGGTTATTATAACTTCAGGCTAACCAGACCATGATATCATTTATACATTTTTAAATAATAATAAAAACGTATCACTAAGATATAACAGCCATGTATGCGAAAATGAAATGTGAGTGATGCATTTTCTGGGCTATCTAAACCAGTTTGCAAGTACACACACTCACTTAACTATTAGGCTGGTATCATTTCTGTGTCAGATTACACAGCGTGATGGAAAACAGGGAGAGAAGTTAAATGTCAGAGGTCACAGCACCTCGCATTCCTATTGGCTCAGCTCGGATGGTGGTGATGATGATGTCACGGCGAGTAACGAGCGAAAGGAGATGCTGCTGTTCATATAGAGGCTCTGGGTGATCGTCTCACAGCCCAGGATCCAGTAAAACCCAGACCTCAGCCTCTTGGCAGGCAGATTTTTCCAGTGGCTCTGTAACTTGACAAGGAAAGGTATCCATTTTGACACATATACCTCTGTGCATGTTAATTTTTAAACAGAAAGAGTCAGTGTCAGTTCAGCGCAATGATCATGTATTCCTGCAGCAAAGATAAAAGATTTTTAGTTATGATCGGCAAAAAGTGTTTGTACACTCAAAAATAGATGAATATTGTTGCGTTATAAAAATATATCAACAAATTGTGCGCCGAAAACAACATTTTCACTTTTCTGAGCCAGTTTTTAATGGTGTCAAAATTATTTTTAATCAAATAAAAATAACAACAATAGCAAATTTTAACCCAAAAAACATTTTTTTTATTTATTTATTTTTGTTTGAAAATGTACTTGTGCTTTATCTCTCAATAAATGTCATTTGTTTGATATTTTGTTACAAGGTGCAAAGACAATTCCACAATTTTATGTATTCAAATACTTTTTGGGGCCACTGACATTTATTTCTAATTAAAAAAAGACCAGACCGGTTTCTCTAGTCTCACACCAAACACAATCTGAAATGCAATTTCTAAAGAGAGTTCAAGAGGTTCAGGTTTGGGACAGAGAAACCGGCTCGCAGACTTTCCTTGAGTAATTGAAATGTAGCGCTCCTCCTCTCCTCTCCTCTTCACTCTTTTATCCGACTGCTGTGTGTCTCTGAATGAAGAGCTCTGAACTCTGCGTGTGGAGGAGTGTAATAGACTGACCTTTCAGTAATTTTGCCATCTCGTATATAAATTCACTTCAGGCCTGCTTTCTGACATTCTCTATTCATTCGACCAATTAGCACTTCATGCATCTGCCTACTCTCCCTCAGCTTTTGTAGAAGTCTCAGATTGAAAGCACCTCTGAGGAAAATAAGTAATTAACTGCAATTTCTTTCAATATCCTGATGTCCTCCGGCTGAAGAGGAATCTCTAACATCAGACCGTAATGTTAAGTTTGATTGAAGAATTAATATAAATCTTATTGGTGCTGAGTGGCATCTCTACTCATTTTAAAATTGAAATAATTATTCACTCTATATATAATCGTATTCACCGTATAACCCTCATATATAACTGTATACTGTTATACTCTATATCAAACGTTTGAGAGCACTTTCATATGGTGTTAATATCCTTTTGATCTAAATTTCAAGTGATAAATTGTGATATATGAATTTAAATCAAAAATTAAACCTTTTTCTGGAAAAGAATGAGTTGAACTGGATAATGAAGCCAACAATGTAAATATTTAAGTTCTGTTTAAAAAGCATCTGTGGGTGAAAAAGTTTGGACAGGTGGCAACTATCTCTCAGAAAAACCTATTGTGAATAAATCCATTATCCAAAGGTTTAAAGGGGTTCTAATGCCCCTTTTACAAGATGTAATATAAGTCTCTGGTGTCTCCAGAATGTGTCTGTGAAGTTTCAGCTCAAAATACCCCACAGATCATTTTGCAGTTTCAGTGCAGCTTCATAGAGCTCTTCACGATACCAGACGAGGAATAAGGATCTTATCTAGAGAAACCATCTGTCATTTTCTAAAAAAATTAAAATTGATATACTTTTTAACAACAAATGGTTTTTATTTTCATTTGAAAAAAAAATTCTCTTTTGTTGCTCGAAAACGTTTTGTAGAAAGTACTCTTCTATCAGTATTGGTCTGTGGTGATATAATTATGAATGCATCTCAGAATGTTTTGAAAAAATTGGATGTAGTCTATCATTCTGCTTTACAAGTGTCCGTATACATCACTGTAATTTATATGAAAGGACAAATTGGACTTCATTGTGTTTAAGGAGAAAAAAGCATATGTTAATTTTTATTTTAAAAGCTTAAGTGGGTAAATTACCACAGTATATATCTAGTTTGTTGACATATTGCACATATATTTATAATACCAGATAAACTCTCACTTAAGATGGCGATTTTTCATACAGAGATTCTCGTTCTGCATTTTCTAATTATGCTCCATGTAAGGAATGAACTTCAAGGTACATTACATATGGAATCTGTACCATCTCTTGCTATGTTTAAAAATATTTCAAAGTCTTTTTATATAGAACAGTGTACATGTTTTAATATCTAACTTTAGTATTGTTGTTAGAAAATTGTGTTTTATATTTGTTCATTGTGTGGTGATACACTCTAAAAAATGCTGAGTTAAAAACAACACAAGTTGGGTTGAAAATGGACAAACCCAGCGATTGGGTTGTTTTGACCCAGCAGTTGGGTTAAATGTTTGCCCAACCTGCTGGGTAGTTTTATTTAACCCAAATATTGTTTAAAAATTACTGTATTTCTTGCTTAAAATGAACCCAAAATATGTTGGAAATTAACATTTATTAATATGTTTAATAAACAAACATTTATTAATACTTTTTTTGAATAATATTTAAACAATAAACATTTATTAAATTGCTTATTAATAAATGCTCATCTTTTTGATTATTATTGTTGCCTCTAGTAATTATGAGTCTGATTTTTAATTTCCAACCTATTTTGGGTTCATTTTAAGCCAGACATATAGTAATTTGTAAACAATTGTTGGGTTAAATAAAACTACCCAGCAGGTTGGGCAAACATTTAACCCAGCCGCTGGGTTAAAACAACCCAATCGCTGGGTTTGTCCATTTTCAACCCAACTTGGGTTGTTTTTAACCCAGCATTTTTTAGAGTGTATGTATTTCTTTGTAAATTTGTCCTCTGCTGCCTATCTTGACCAGGACTCCCTGGTAGAAGAGATATTGTATCTCAATGGGACCTTCCTGGTTAAATAAATAAAAAATGCTCATCTTGCACTGCTCTGCGATGCGCCACACATGACGTAATCACGTTGGAAAGATCACGCATGGCGTTGCCGGAAGCACCACGGTGGAGCGAAAAACTCCATCTCATTTTCTCCAACTTCAAAATCGTCCGTTTAACCTTTTTTTTGTGAAGGCTGTTTGAGTTAGTCTTTGCACGTTTGCTTTGTATACACTGGATCGGTACTTTCACCTATGTCACGCATGATCTTTCCTGACCTTAATTTCTTTTCGACTGAAGAAAGAAAGACATGAACATCTAGGATGACATGGGATGAGTAAATTATCAGGAAATTTTAATTCAGAATTGAACTAATCCTTTAAATGGCCTCCTTTAACAGCTCGTGCTTCGGTTGCTCAACAACAACAAAGCTGGAGAATCTCACGCAGCCAAAATGAGGATTGTCAGTAACGTGACAGTGTTCAGCCTTACATTGTTCAAACCGGAGTCGACACTGATGGAGAGACTCAAGAAGAAGTTACAACTTTTAGAATGAAACTGGACGTTTCTGAATGGTTAGTGGATAAATGTATGTAGTTGCTGTGGAGTTGATTCAACTCATCCACCAGCATGTGTCGTCACGCTCATCTTTTGTGCAAATCCAGTGTTGAATTGACCCTCGTTTGTGAAGCAGTCCAGCGTAAAATAATCATGCATGCTTTTAAAGCGTATCCACACTCATGTTAAATGCAGTATTTGCAAGACATTGTTCACTGATGGTAAACGATAAAAAGTAATTGTTAAGGACAGTCAGTATGGTCATCTTCATTAAGCCGTTAACCAGCTCATGATTTTAAAAGCCATAGCTTTGATGTACATTATTGATTGTGTTGTGCCAGATACACACAGTAGTGATGCAGAGCAATCCCAGAACATGAATGAATGAATGAATCCGTCACAGCAGATGCGAAGACCTGGTGCTCCCTCTGCTGGACAATGATAAAGGAAAATTAGCATACACGTCCAATGCAATATAACAGAGTTTACTGTAATATTCTAAACATGAACAGACTTTTTTTTTTTACGTACAGTCCCAGCGTTCTAGTGTGACATATCAAAACAAAGTAACTTACTTCAGCTGTCTTTAATATATCAGAGGTGCTTCCCTCTGTGAATCCTTATCGCTTGGCAACAGAAGCTGTTGGGCTTCAGGGTGATTGGAGGAGAGGAACGAAAGCGTGACATTTTAAGAATCAGTGAATGAGTGTAGCATGTGGTCCTTTTCCCCAAACCTTCCATCAGTCAGAACGGATTGGGAGAACGACGGACCAGAAAGAGAGGAAACGCTAAGTGTTCAAATAAGCTCTACGGGGTATCCTTTTTTCCCAAGCTTATGTGTCCCCAAAAACACCCCAGGGCACCAAAATGTAGGCAAAAGGCAGAAATTACGGTTGAGGCAGTAAAAATAATCCGTCCTGACACTTACAAGCTCCCACAGAGATTTGAAGCCCTCTGCTTATAAAATATTGAACAGCCACTAACACAATTCTGTCTCCCAGAGCTGTCTGCAATTCATCGGAGAAAAAAGCTCAATAGGAGGTGCTAGGACTGCAGAGAGAGATAAAATGGCCACTCATACTCACCACCAGAGGTCCATGTTTTCAAAGAATTAACAGTATGATGCTCTTTTGGCGAGGATCAGTTTGAACGGCTTGCTATTATTTGTGCACACCAATCAACAAATTAATAAATTACTATAATAGTATAATATTGATCATCAATAATGTTCTTGGAAGAGCAGACTGCAGTGGGATAGTGAAAAGGTCACTGACTAATGGCTTAGTGAATGACCAGGCAATTATAATCTGCGTTGAGTAAATGTAATTGCTATGAGAGGCCATTGAGAGGTCAAGGCCGAGTGCCTTATACACCGCAGATGGCCTGGAACATTGTCAGCACATTTTTGTATCTTTTGACCACAGATGACACCTTACAAACTGATGTTTGAGTGATTCTATTTGTGTGGAGCTAGAATAGTTGAATACATTCTTTACAAATAAATCAGTCAATAAATGAGGCAGGTATTTAAAAAATATTCAGAAAAAAGTATTTTCAGATTTCACAGTTCAGATTATCATTATTGTCAAACGTTCCTCCAGGAAATGAGGAGAATAAAAACTTCTGGAAATGAACGTCCCAGCTAACATTTTTTGGTTCCCAGAACGCTATTTTTTTGGTTCCCAGAACGTTATTTTATGGTTGCAAAATAATAACCTAAAAATAACCATCAGGGAACGTTCTGTATACGTTTTATTTAGGTTTTTAAAAAATAACCACCCTGCAACATTTTGGAAACGTTGTTTTATGGTTGCAAAATAAAAACCTTAAAATAACCATCAGGGAACGTTCTGTATACGTTATTTTTAGGTTATTAAAAAATAACCACCCTGCAACATTTTGGAAACGTTATTTTATGGTTGCAAAATAATAACCTTAAAATAACCATCAGGGAACGTTCTGTATACGTTATTTTTAGGTTATTAAAAATTAACCACCCTGCAACGTTTTGGGAACGTTATTTTATGGTTGCAAAATAAAAACCTTAAAATAACCATCAGGGAACGTTCTCTATACGTTATTTTTAGGTTATTAAAAAAAACCACCCTGCAACGTTTTGGAAACATTATTTTATGGTTGCAAAATAAAAACCTTAAAATAACCATCAGGGAACGTTCTGTATACGTTATTTTTAGGTTATAAAAAATTAACCACCCTGCAGCGTTTTGGGAACGTTATTTTATGGTTCTCAAAAAACAAAACAAAACAAACATATAGCACAATATTATTAATATTATCAAAATGGCTTGTAATCTGTACAATGGAAACCTGGACTGTGTGTGAAAAACATACTTGAGCTTGTTTATCACAAGTTTAAACTATATAGAAACTATCTCTCGGAAAGACCTGTTTATGAATATAGTTATAAATCCAGATGGGACATTTAACCAAAGTAAAGTCATTTGCATTCTCTGCATATGTGAAAATATATTGTGCTAAAAATAGTTGTGGTAATATTAAAAAATATTAAATATTTCAATATGTATCTGAATATTAAAATATTAGCCTATATAATAATATTATCATATAATATTAAACGTTATTAATATTAACCCATTTTAGCCCACCGGAAACTATAGTTTCTGCAGTGTATGGTTGTCATTTTCCTTTTGTACGTTTTTTTCTAGATGTTTTCCATGTTTTATTTCTCAATGTCATGCAAGAAAACATCCAAATAAAGGATTTCAAGAACAAAAAAAAAAGGTATCGACTTCCTTCCTGTCACATGAGGCTGTCAACTTCCTACCCCTACTTCCAGGAAGCATAGCGAAGGCAAACCCTCCCAAAGAAAAGTAATTTTCATGTTAATATTAGGAATTTTTTGTTGACATATATATATCTTCATAATCATGAAGGTCTCTAGAATCATCCAAACNATATAATAATATTATCATATAATATTAAACGTTATTAATATTAACCCATTTTAGCCCACCGGAAACTATAGTTTCTGCAGTGTATGGTTGTCATTTTCCTTTTGTACGTTTTTTTCTAGATGTTTTCCATGTTTTATTTCTCAATGTCATGCAAGAAAACATCCAATTAAAGGATTTCAAGAACAAAAAAAAAAGGTATTGACTTCCTTCCTGTCACATGAGGCTGTCAACTTCCTACCCCTACTTCCAGGAAGCATAGCGAAGGCAAACCCTCCCAAAGAAAAGTAATTTTCATGTTAATATTAGGAATTTTTTGTTGACATATATATATATCTACGTAATCATGAGGGTCTCTAGAATCATCCAAACAAAACAAATCTTACAAGAGATCTATAGTTTTTTGTATAGTAAGTCAAAAGTCCAAGCAGCTACTATAGTTGCCGGTGGGCAAATGACTTGTAAGTACATATATCATGGGGAAATGGGGTATACTGTGTTTAACGGGTTAATAAATCAAGGTTATTGGTCTTGTTTAATGCCTTTTACCTTCATAATATTTTATATTGATATGTATTGTTATTTGTTTATTTATTTTTTAATTTATTTATTCTTTGTTTGTTATATGTGACCCTGGACTACAAAACCAGTCATAAGGGTAAATTTTTTGAAATTGAGATTTATACATCATCTGAAAGCTGAATATATATAAGCTTTCCATTGATGTAGGGTTTGTTATGACATGACATTTGGCCGAGACTCAACTATTTGAAAATATGGAATCTGAAGGTGCAAAAAAATTGAGCAAATGAAGTCCTTAACAATGCATATCCATTCACAAAAATAATTTGTATATATTTACAGTAGAAAATTTACAAAATATCTTCATGGAACATGATCTTTACTTAATATCCTAATGATTTTTGGCATTAAAGAAAAAAAAAATCAATAAATTTGACCCATGCAATTGTTTGCTATTGCTACAAATATACCCGTGCGACTTATGACTGGGTTTGTGGTCCAGGGTCACATTTAGATGTAATTTTTTCTAATGAACAATGTAATTTAACATTTTAATTCACAATGCTCTTTTGGAGCAACTTAATGGCTGCACTTTGTAGCAAACGGATTTGTTGTTTGTTGTGTTTTCATATTCAAGAAATTACATTTATGCATTTGGCAGACGCTTTTATCCAAAGCGACTTATATTGCATTATACTATACATTTGTATCTGAGAATGTGCAATCCCTGGGATCGAACCCATGAGCTTGGCATTGCTAGTGCCACGCTCTAACCACTGAGCTACAGGAAAGCTAGATGCAACTTTTTTGTGTTCGCAATCGAATGTTCTTCAACTTCGATTGATCTGTTGATCTGTTGAAAGCTATGGAAGCCCGTTTCCGCCACAAAAAAAAAAAAAAGCCACTTAAAAAAAAAGAAAAAAGATTAATTGCGACTTTTTATCTCAGAATTCTGACTTTTTTTCTCGCAATTCTGACTTTTTTTCTCGCAATTGCGACTTTATATCTCAGAATTCTGACTTTTTAATCACGCAATTGCGACTTTATATCTCAGAATTCTGACTTTTTTCTCGCAATTGCGACTTTATATCTCAGAATTCTGACTTTATAACCTGCAATTCTGACTTTATATCTCAGAATTCTGACTTTTTTCTCGCAATTGCGACTTTATATCTCAGAATTCTGACTTTTTTCTCGCAATTGCGACTTTATATCTCAGAATTCTGACTTTATATCACGCAATTGCGACTTTATATCTCAGAATTCTGACTTTATAACCCGCAATTCTGACTTTATATCTCAGAATTCTGACTTTTTTCTCGCAATTCTGACTTTATATCTCAGAATTCTGACTTTATAACTCGCAATTGTGAGATATAAAGTCGCAATTGCGAGTTAAAAAGTCAGAATTCTGAGATAAAAAGTCGCAATTAATCTTTTTTTTTTTAGTGGCGGAAACGGGCTTCCATAGAATGGAATGGCAGTTATTTTGATGAGTTAGATGCATAAATGTTATCCTCCTATTCAAAGTTTACATTAAGGGGTGCATACAACATATTTGCTCATTCAAACATTCAAACACGTTTTTTAAGAAAAAAAAAAACCTGGGGTAAATAAATGCAGAACGTGTTCACATAGGACACTATTAACAGGACTATATGCAGGACTATAAATTTGGACACAAATGGGTTAATAAATTACACTGCAATTACAATGCAAAAATAAACCACATAAGAAATGTGTAATCTCTAAACTCCCAGTTAAACTGATCACTTCAGTCAGAGCTCCCGGTGAGGTCAGTGCAGCCTCCTGCTGTCAATCAAACAATGACGTCATACATCCTCAGCGTTTCCGGTGCAGTGGGCGGGGCTCCGCTATCCCGGTCTGGATTCTTCATTCGGGAGCGCTAGACAAGGCTGAACACGAATGCAGCCATATTCGGCTTCAGGGAGAAGCAGACCGGCGAGCACGCAGAAATTCGCCTACTTAGAAAAAGCAGTATCTGGAGGGCGTATTTATGTAGTTTAAAGATGTGTGTAGGTCTTCATTATTGAAGATTTCCAGCTGAGCGGAATGAGCGTCCAGTCATCCTGAGATTCGACGGGAGAAAAAGCCCCGACACATCCCGCAAAGTGGAAAGTACAGATTTGTCCGGATTAAGGCGAATGGAGCCGACAGGGCCTCGGGACTGAGGAGGGGGGTGGAAACGCTGGAAACCAGCGGACAACAACGGGGTCAGGCGCATTAGGGCTTCGCTTATCTGAACACAATGTTGGGCACAGTTTGCTAGCTGGCTAGCTGGATGGCTGGCTAGCAGTTGGAGTCTGTGACTTCAGATCTCCACACAGATAAATCCTATTTGTATATATTTATAACGCTAATCCCCGTCATATTAATTCCGACAAGTGTTATTTTATATTTTCTGGCTGTGGGAGTGGTCGCTAAATTGGTAGAAAATGTCTGCGAAGGTGCGCCTGAAGAAGTTGGAGCAGTTGCTGCTGGATGGCCATCAGAAAAACGAGAAGTCACTGAGTGTGGAGACACTGCTGGATATTCTCATATGTTTATACAACGAGTGCAGCAACTCGCCCTTAAAACGGGAAAAACACGTGACGGACTTTTTGGAATGGGGTAAGTTGATGAATTTGGGTGCGTGTCCCTTTAAGACCTGTTTATCTGTTATTACATTTGCCTTAATCACCCAGCTGACTTCAGGCTATTGTCAAAATTGCTGCTGTGACATTTGCTCTTGAGATTCCTGGCCTTGTTGTTTGGATAATACTACACGTTTAATGGAATCTCTGTAGTTTGGGGCAAAACATTTTTGAAATTATGGTTGAGAGGTGTGCAAATAGGCTAATCCTTCATCAAAAGCCTGATGGGCCATATTTAAATCTCATTCAAACATTCAAACATTACCCAGGTGAAAAAATACTATAGTGTTTTTGAACCATACTATAGTAAAGTACTTGAATTAATTTGTTGTATTCATTCTGTAGTTGCTGTGGTAATATAACAACTATAGTAATATAAACAAATTACTGTGTTAAGTTTTCTTTAATCTATAGGGTATATTATACAATACACTACTGTAGTAAAAACTAAAGTATACTACAGTATTTATTAGTTTTTCAGTTCACCATAATTAATATTATTACAGTATGCTGTAGCATTCATTAACAAAATGTTGTAAATACTATAATATACTACAATTTACTATAGTATGGTTTAAAAACACTATAGTATTTTTTCACCTGCACTCAAAAAAATGATACGTTGGATTTACTTAATTTTTTTATGTCAACAGGTTCCACATAATTTGGTTATGTTGAATTTAATTAACATTATTTATTTCAGATAACTTAAATTTATTACATAAGGTTAACTCAATGCCATTTAGTTGAATCAGGTTAACATTCTTAATTTTGTCCAAAACCATTAAGTTTAATTATCCTAAAATAAATATCAAACAGAAATTTAAAAAAGTAACCCAGTTTAATGGATTAGTTTATTTAGTGGATGCATTCAAGAACAATTTTCACATGTTTACAAAATCTTTACTCTGTAAAGACTCTTATTTTTAAGTGTTAGCCAGAAGATGGGTTTATTCCATCTATGGCATGCCCAATATAGTTGTTTTTATTATTAAACAACTTTAGTTATTGTTAGATAATTGTTAGATAACCCAAGCACATGTTCTACACTTCACCACAATGGTAACCCCAAAACTATTAACATAACAGAAACTTTTAAATACCAACATAATAGAAAGTAAACATTAAAAAGTCCCTCCATTTTCTCATGTTGCTAAAAACTGCTTAAAATAACACTTTATTTCAACATTTACTCTCCCAGATCAGCCCCTTTGCAAAGCATGATGGGAAGTGAAAGTCCTGTTTGATTGAGTCCTGGTTGAGTTTACTTGATTGAAACATGTTATTTTAATATGAAAACAGTAAGTTAAGTTGAAAAGTAATCGTTTTAAGTCAGTTTAACATGAAGCAATTAAATTTGAACCAGAAACCTAATACAATGGTGTTGAATCAAAATAAGTTGTTTAAATAAAGTGAACAGCATCAACAAATCATTTTTTTGAGTGTGGGTACGGATACCTTAACCTAAGCTTCAGCCCAGTAGTTCATCTTGTAATATTAATAACAGTATATTCAGTATTCTTTTGACTTTTAGGTGCTTTAAAACTACAGACCACTAGTTTTGGTCATTATCAGAGATTTTAGAAATCCATGTACCAAATATAACACAGTAGACTTTATAGGGTTAACCAGATATTGCTCATAAATGTCTGACAAACAAGTTGGACTTTGTTTTCAAGGGCAATGCAAATGTTTCCCTTTATAAAGTCTGGGGACGTTCATTGATTCCTGTTGGTGTTCTTGCATTTATTGTTGCCGTTGCCTTCTCTATTTGCGTGAGGGTGGTGCTCACTAGTTTAAAGTGTAAACAGTAGGTGGGATGCCCCTTTTCGGGCTCTTCCTGGTCCTGTTGCTTGCGGTTGGCCTTCACAGTGAGTGGATTCTCTGTCCTGGGTGTTGGGTTGACGTCAGTAATGAGATTACACCCCAGTGTGTCTGCTCCTGTAAAGACCGCCACTGTCCTTGTGCAACCCGTCACTAGCAGGTGCCACCTCACATCCCATCACTGTGAGCGAGCCATAGTATGACCCAATTTTCAGGAGTCATAAACTCCTCTGTTCTGGTCTTACTACAGCACTGATCGGCCACACGCTTTCTTGATTGTGGAGGTTAATGATTTACGTGGAAGATGTTATGCTGCCGCCGGTTAAACACAAGCAATGCACTAATGCTACTCTAAAGTGCTGTATTGGCTTGCTCTCAATACTCGCTTTCCGTTTTATGAAGTGTTCCTCAAGAGAAGCTCTTAGACTGGCCACTTGGAATTGTTGTTTTACCTTTTCCGGTAAATGAAATGTACCATATCTTCTGTTCACACATGGCTTTCTGGAAGTGACCGATAAACAGCTTTGGTGGAAATATAGTAAGATATTCACTGTTTTTGACTCGCATTCGTACAGCCAGATGGCTGCGTCAGCACCTTTAAATCTTTGTTATTGGCTGAAACTAGAGATGCTCCAATCAGGATTTTTGCAGCCGATACTGACTACTGATTTCCTTTCATCATGATCCCTATCATTCAAGCTTTGTATAAGTGATATGTAAGCTCTATGTTGACTGTCACTGTTAACTCTTTACAAACTGAAGGCATTTTTAATGATTTAACATAGGGCTGGGCGATAAAACGTTAACGATATGTATCGCGATAGACACGTGATCGATATCAATAAAAAATGTGTTCGATATTTTTTATTCTTTGTCGGAAGAAAACAGAGGTTGTGAAGCAAGTTTGGTTGCATTAACAAAGGCCCTCGCTCTCTGGTAACCTAGCAATGTAGGGAGTGACACGCTAACAGCTAATCATGTAACAGTATCATGTTTGGTTGCGCCATATCATTGTCTCGTGCTGGTCTGCTGGATTACTCTTCAGTAACCGGCGACTGATAAGCAGAAAATGAGTGCCGCCATGAGCGAGGAAATTGTAAATAATAAACAGTATGGCAGTTTTTTGTATATTATAAGTCTGACCGTAGTCAGACCAATGTCATCTGCAAATTATGCAAGACCGTCGTCCCCGCCAAGACTGGTAATACCATGAACTTGATGTACCACCTTAGCCGCGCTCACCCTTTGGAGCACAGCCGATTATTTGAGTTTTCCATGGTTGTTGACATTTCTGTCTTAATAACTGAGGGGATTATGATCAGAGGAAGGTTACGTTTCAAATAAAAATGTTTAAATGTAATATATTTTTCTCCTGGTCCTTATTTTAAATGGATCATAAAAAATATCAATAATTATCGATATCGACCGATATGAAACACTGATATCGTGATACAGTTTTCAGCTATATCGCCCAGCCCTAATTT
Source organism: Anabarilius grahami (assembly GCA_003731715.1). Lineage (NCBI taxonomy): Eukaryota > Metazoa > Chordata > Actinopteri > Cypriniformes > Xenocyprididae > Anabarilius > Anabarilius grahami. The sequence goes on along the minus strand of RJVU01049825.1, from coordinate 1,850,506 downwards.
AACATCTAAGTGGCATACTTAAAGGGTTAGTTCACCCAAAAAATTAAAATTCTGTCATTTATTTCTCACCCTCAAGCTCAAACGTGCTGCGTAACACGAGAATGAACCTCATTGGTTCTTGCTGAAGCTCAAACGTGCTGCGTAACACGAGAATTAACCTCATTGGTTCTTGAGGAAGCTCAAACGTGCTGCGTAACACGAGAATGAACCTCATTGGTTCTTGCTGAAGCTCAAACGTGCTGCGTAAAGGCCTTTGCACACTGAGTCCGATACGTAAAAATGTATGCGTTGCGAAAAAAATCGCAAAACAATACAAAATGAAGTCTTCAAGCAGTGAGCACGATTTAGTTGTCTCCTCTTCTTAAAAAGAGAAAAAGAAAGAGGAAATATTGGGTCCATTCAATCCCTAGATTGCATAGAGAGAAAGGAGAGTTCACCTCCTCAAGGAGCTGAGTGACTATCCCGAGCGTTTCATAGTTTACTTCAGGATGTCAGTGGCTCAGTTTGATGCCTTACTACTAGAACAATCTGTCTTTATATTCTGTATCTTTGTATTCCGCACGTTGTTTGTCATTAAATGCTGCTGTTTTGTACTGTAGAAGACGTGGATCAACTTGTCAGATGGCATTCTGGATATTTGCGTTCGCGTACGGTGGCTCTGAATTGTCAAAACGTCTCTCAAAATGCGTGCCACGGATGCGAAAAACACAGAAAATCGAACCTGATCCGAATATTTTTTTGACGGACGAAAGTTTCGGAAGCAGTGTGCAAACGCGATTGACATAACGTGAGGTCGAATTTATTTTTTAACGTGTGAAATTTTTGCATGCGAATTTCGGACTCAGTGTGCAAAGGCCTTAACACGAGAATGAACCTCATTGGTTGTTACGGAAGCTCAAACGTGCTGCGTAACACGAGAATGAACCTCATTGGTTCTTGCGGAAGCTCAAACGTGCTGCGTAACACGAGAATTAACCTCATTGGTTCTTGCTGAAGCTCAAACGTGCTGCGTAAAGGCCTTTGCACACTGAGTCCGATACGTAAAAATTTATGCGTTGCGAAAAAAATCGCAAAACAATACAAAATGAAGTCTTCAAGCAGTGAGCACGATTTAGTTGTCTCCTCTTCTTAAAAAGAGAAAAAGAAAGAGGAAATATTGGGTCCATTCAATCCCTAGATTGCATAGAGAGAAAGGAGAGTTCACCTCCTCAAGGAGCTGAGTGACTATCCCGAGCGTTTCATAGTTTACTTCAGGATGTCAGTGGCTCAGTTTGATGCCTTACTACTAGAACAATCTGTCTTTATATTCTGTATCTTTGTATTCCGCACGTTGTTTGTCATTAAATGCTGCTGTTTTGTACTGTAGAATACGTGGATCAACTTGTCAGATGGCATTCTGGATATTTGCGTTCGCGTACGGTGGCTCTGAATTGTCAAAACGTCTCTCAAAATGCGTGCCACGGATGCGAAAAACACAGAAAATCGAACCTGATCCGAATATTTTTTTGACGGACGAAAGTTTCGGAAGCAGTGTGCAAACGCGATTGACATAACGTGAGGTCGAATTTATTTTTTAACGTGTTAAATTTTCGCATGCGAATTTCGGACTCAGTGTGCAAAGGCCTTAACACGAGAATGAACCTCATTGGTTGTTACGGAAGCTCAAACGTGCTGCGTAACACGAGAATGAACCTCATTGGTTCTTGTGGAAGCTCAAACGTGCTCTGTAACACGAGAATGAACCTCATTGGTTGTTACTGAAACTCAAACGTGCTGCGTAACACAAGAATGAACCTCATTGGTTCTAAGCTCAAACGTGCTGCGTAACACGAGAATGAACCTCATTGGTTGTTACTGAAGCTCAAACGTGCTGCGTAACATGCGAATGAACCTCAGTGGTTCTTGTGGAAGCTCAAACGTGCTGCGTAACACGAGAATGAACCTCATTGGTTCTTGCTGAAGCTCAAACGTGCTGCGTAACATGCGAATGAACCTCATTGGTTCTTGTGGAAGCTCAAACGTGCTGTGTAACACACGAATGAACCTCATTGGATCATCCGCATCTGAAGTCCGTTGTATCGTGAGGTACCTTGTGATTCCCACCCCTAGTCCGTACGCATCACGGATCAACATGCGATCGCTGCAATTAGCAAACCACAATGATCCAATTAATTCCCGATTGATAAAATAAAATCCCGCCTTTTTTTTTTTTTTTCTTGTCTGTGAAGCCACATACTCTTCATGAAACATTTAAAACATTTGTTTCTTAGGTTTTCAGAATAAGTCACATGACTAGAAATTTCGCCATTCACAAACATTTGTGTCTGAGATCCCTACGGGATCCGCTCCTCATTATCACTGACAGACATATTGACCGCGCCTCACATTCTGCTATTGACCGGATCTGTTGGTTCACAGTCCATCTTGTCTCACTGGGGCAATTTTCCAGGAGAGGACGAGCTCTGACTGGAGAAATTCCTCTTCAGTGTTGCACAAGAAATTCTAATGAACCTGAATTAGTGCTCATGAATCCATTTTGTTGTGTGTAAGAGCCTGACAGGAAGTCAAGCTTGGCTAGTTCATGAATTTATCGCATGCTTCTAATAACTGAGTTTATAATGGCGCTCTCTTGCCAAAGCAACAAGCAGAGCACTTATTAATCATTGCAGTGTCTTTCTCCTTTGCTTGATTTCTCAAACGCAGCTCGCCAAGGTCAGTGGTGACAGGGAGAGCGGTATGCAGGTGTTTATGCCTGACTTCCTCTTCGACAGCAGACTGAAGACTAATTAAAGGAGAAGATTAAACAGAATGAACACACCGGCTATAGTATTTAACCTTCTTGGCAGGTCTTGGTGTGAACTGTCAATGTTGTTGCAGACTTGCTCTGCTCCATCTCCCACAATATTGATAGCATGAAATTTGATTTATTGTATTTGCCAGTATTGTTAAAGGCATGTATGCTTCAGGCACATAAATCATTGTTTATTTGGTACAAATTTGGATTGGCACAATTTTAATTTAATTTTCTTACCAAATACAAAGAACAAAGAATGTTTTACATTTATACATTTTCGCATATACGTTTATCCAAAGTTAGAGATGCACCAGCATTAAAATTCTGTCTGATAACTGGCAGATAGTAAAATTCAGTACTATTTTATCTAAATAAATAATAAATTAAACATTACAAACTAAAATAATTTGTTTCAGTGCTACAAATTAAATTAGGCACCATGACACTCTGAAAAATGGATATTTTGAGTTCTTAAAAATGTTTTTGTACCCTATTGTTAATCAGCCGTTATTGGATCTTTTTTATTATATCTAAATTTGCTAAAATTGTGTATTTTGTTGTGGATACTTTTTTCTTTTACATTAGGATTTCCTTCATCTAATGCTCATTTAAATTTAATCTTTAAAAATGCAAATAAATAACACTGTTAAATGAAATCTTTAGCAAATTTAGCAATTTTTATACATTATTTTTTAAGAAGAAATGACAATTATGTGACCTAAATGTTTGCTCACTCAATGTATGTGTTTTTTTACAATCTTAATTTTTTTTTATGGAATATTCAAGTATTTATTATCAATAATTTATCTGAGCACATTATTTTTTTAATTCGTGTGCCCTCGTAATCTTAAATCAAAAACATTAACCTGCCCTCCCTCCTCAAAACGACTCATTGTCTCTTCCTGTCACATGCTATGGCACGAGGGCGGAGCTATCTGGAACTGCCAGCAGATCCAGTGACATAAGGGGAAAATGCTGTCGCTGGGGCTGATGCCAGTCATTGGGGTGTACCCTCAAACATCGAAAGGAACCTGATGGAGGACACGCTCAGTCAGTCAGGCTGCGTGTCCACGGGAGCAGAGCAAGCTCCGCACCAACGGTTTCACTCGGATAGACGTCACAGTAGAGAAGAAAAGACAAACGCAGCTTCCGCTTCATGCCGACTTTAAATTTACAAGACTCAAAAGAACATTTGCAAATGATACACTTTAGTGAGCATGCAACGCAACCGTCAACCGTCCTGAAACCCAAGCGAAAATCTTGCTACTGTCAAATACACACTGAAACTGAAACTAAAACTGAAAGATCTTCACGACAACCTGTCAAAATAAAAGTTCGGTTTGACTTTCTAGAAATTATGACTGAAATATATCACTACTGTATACTAAAATGTACTTCTCAAAGTAATACTTATGGTTATTATTCCTAAGGAATATCATACAAAACATTTTTTTCATCCATGTTTTAAATGTATACAGTTATGTTGTGCAGCATCTTATTTGACAAAAATAAAAATGCAATGTTTTGTAGTAAATTAGTTGTTATATTGTCATTTTATTACAGTTTAAAAGTTTGATTAAATTAAGTTTATATAAATTTGTATTAAATCATAAAACACAGAATCCTGCCAAAAAATTAATTTATGGAAAAATAAAATGTATTTCATAATGGCCCTTTAGTTAAAGGGTAGCAACTCTGTGGAGTTTCATTGTGATTATGTTTACGTTCATTCTCAATGTCTAACAAATATGTGGAAAGCATTTCCTTCCCCATTAGTGGTAAATGAATATCGTGATTAAATATTGATGTCGTATGCCATATCGTCCATCTCTAGTGAAACCTTTGGGAATGTGTAAAATTATGTGCATAATATTTCGAAATTCAGGCCTTGTTATTGACATACCGATCAAAATTACTGATAGCATTTTTCAGTGTGTGTGCTTCCTGGGAATCGAAACTGACCTTGCCGATACAGCCATGCTCGAGCTGTTGAGCTACAGCAGCACTCAGAACCTCGGCCTACTCCCTGTGTTTGTACACAAACAGCCCTTTGCCGTAGAGTTCACCCTACTGTCCTAATGAAGCTGCAAAGCAGGTTATGCTTCTCTATTGTATTTCACCCTTTTAAAAGTATGGAGTGTTGCTGGTAAACTGTACCTGACCTACCAGCTGGCTCTTGCCTCAAACGTCAACGCTGCTTACAGTCAGGCGTATGTGTGCCTGCAGGGGCTTTAAACAGAAGATTCTCCACTCATGCATTTCAAAAAGAGGGATCTTTGACATGTCACCTGGGCAAATCGTGCCCTCCTGATGGAGGAATCGTCTTGTTTGTTGCAGCACACAGCAGACGGTGCACTTGTCCATGTTCACAGCAGCTGCTGCCTCTTATTCCCACTGGTGGGAGATGCCTTTTGACTAGCCTACTTTCACAACAAGCAGCAAATAACCTAATAAGAACCTGCAGTGGCTGGAGAGACTGTTTGAAACTGCTAGCCAGAGAGAAGGTGAAAAGCTGTGGGCCCTGCCATGTAAGCTCAGTTCGTGCTGTGTAAGCTCGGGTTTTGGCCGTGCTCTCTGTTTACAGGCACTCTTTGCAGCTTTGCAACTCTTTAAGTCTTGCACCTGCTGAGATTTTCACTCCGCCTCATTTTCATGACATTCCTGGTTGCCGTCCTGACACGCACACTGTTTTAAAGGCCTTGACAAGCATTTTTTTGCTTTTATGATATGTTGAATATCATTATCAACCCTTTTGGTGGTGTTTCTTAATTTAGACCCTCATAGCGTTGTACATTAAACCACTACTCAACACAGCAAGATCAGCAGTTATACGCTAATTATGCAGACTAGTAAACTATTCACGGTTTTAGATGGTTAATTTTATTGTTTACTCACAGATGTTCCCTGACGGTGAACTGCACGCTGTTTAAAGGGGTCCTTGATTATGATTTCACTTTTTTAACTTTAGTCAGTGTGTAATGTTGCTGTTTGAGCATAAACAACATCTGCAAAGTTACGACACTCAAAGTTCAATGCAAAGGGAGATATTTTCTTTTACAGAAATCACTTTTCAAGGACTACAACAAATGGCTGGTAGGGACTACAACAAGCTTCTTCCTGGGTTAGTGACATCACTCTCCGTCAGTGTCGACTCCGGTTTGAACAATGTAAGGCTGAACACCGTTACTGACAATCCTCATTTTGGCTGCGTGAGATTCTCCAGCTTTGTTGTTGTTGAGCAACCGAAGCACGAGCTGTTAAAAGCTCCGCCGCCCTCTGGAAAGGGGGCCGGGAGCAGCAGCTCATTTGCATTTAAAGGGACACACACAAAAATGGTGTGTTTTTGCTCACACCCAAATAGGGGCAAATTTGACAAGATATAATAAATGATCTGTGGGGTATTTTGAGCTGAAACTTCACAGACGCATTTTGGGGACACCAGAGACTTATATTACATCTTGTGAAAGGGGCATTATAGGTGCCTTATAAATCTTTTTCATCCTATTCCATATTTTATCAACCAGCATCGTCTTTGATGCCGTACTGTTTTTAAAAGAACACTCTTATGGATTAAATTTGGCAAAGCAAAGCTGAATCACCTGTCTGGCTTTCAATTAATGGACAAAAACACACTCAAACGCCAAAGAAAAAGGTACAACAGATTCATACTCTTTCTATAACACAAAAAAACATCTAAATCAATTTCACCCCCTTAAGTTCTGAGGAGACACAACCTCTTTAATTAGGCCGAACAGACAAGTCCAGCCCTGGGTTATGCGTCGCTCTAAAAAGGAGGAAATGAGCAAGCTGCAACTCCCATTACATTGGAAATGTCTGGTATGTCCAGAACGAGTCCTTTTGCTGCCTTTGAACAGGCCAAATGGTCTATACTGTGTGAGGCATCTCTCTTTTCACAGCACAGGCCACCCTGAATCGTTGCATACCACTCTGACATGTACTCGGCATGCTTTAGGTGCGGAGTCAGGACAGGGCTTGTGTCAGGAATGCCTTTCAAAACAAACGCTGTTCACTCCCGACCTTTACAGATGTATGGACCGTTTTATTTTAGAAGATTGTACGTTGTTGAGAAGTTGGTGTCCCTCAGGACTTGAAGTCACCTGACCCAAAGCGGTGGCCGGACTAAAGAGAATTCCAGTCATTCCTGTTAATATCCTCCCCCAACACAAGGCATGTGTGGGCGATCTCCCCTCCCCCTTCCTTCCCCTCCTTCGCTTTCAGGCCGTCGGCCGCGAGCATGACACAGATTAGCCTTTCAGCTCTCCAGTAAAGCCTAGCCTATAGGCACGAGGCCTTGCGCCACGTTGTGACATACGTTTGCTAGGCGTGTGCTAAGGCTGCATGGTATATCGAAATAAAATCAATATCGCGATATGGCTTGGTGCAATTGTCAAATCATAAATACAGTGCTTCAGAGTGTCAGAACGGCTTGGTTCATTTACTGTGAGTCAAACCGTTCTGCACATGTGTAAATGAACATGCAGAGCAGTGCATTTATTTCCTGGCAACCCTTCAAAGTTAAAATATTTGATGGTATTCCATTTAAAAAAATAATATTAATTTGAGTAATTTTACAGTAAGATAAATGTTTTTATTTATCAGTACAATTGTTTTACATTATTTTGTTTTTATATCTAATAATACTCACAATAAAACCATAATTATTATATTCATATTGAATTGGACAAAAACCGTGTGAATGTGGCCTATGAAAACTCGAGGGGAAAGATCGATTGGCCTCAGAATGGTATCAGCTGATAATCACATTCTATGACTCAGTCGGTAGTCGCAAAATTTGGTTGATCTCACAAACCGATCACAATTTGATGACTAAAACCATAAAAAGTTGCTTCCAACGTACTTGTAAACAGTATAGAAATTAGGCTTTTATGCTAAGTTCTGCTTTGTATCTTTGAAAGTTCAACCAATGTAAACTCAATCTCTGGTATGGTGAATAGGGACAGTGTGTCGGGAGCGCGCTTGGATTGGACTGATCTCTCAGATTGACAGGTCTTGATTTACCGTACGCCTTAGAATAGGAGCACACAGCTGAAACAGCACTGGAAGATCATCACTCATCAACTAAGGTCTTATTACTTGTAATTATAAATATTTTGGTTGCACTTTATTTTACAGTACGTGCACTTACATGTACTTGCAGTGTACTTGCCAAAGAAAGTACTGGGTAATATGAGGTAACTACATGGGTTAGGTTTAGGTAGGTTCAGGCTTAGTACCTAGTTATTACCCAGTTATTGCAATTTACTATAATAAGTATTTACATGAGGAACAGGACTGTAAAATAAAGTGCTACCAGTATTTTTATTCTTTGTGGTGTTTATGCATGCAAGTAGTTCTTATGTTCATTAAAACACTCAGATCACTTTGGAGAGGTTTATGGTCTTTTGAATAAAAGGCTACCATGGTTCCAAATGCCATAACTTTTCATTGCTTTGAGATCAACACAAAATTTGGCCCAGTTGTAGTTTTATGGCCCAAATTTTATGACCTGTCATATACACTTTCTAATAGTCATCATGTCATGCATGGATAACAAAATAAATGAATAACGTGCATCACTTTTTTTTTTTCTAGGATTTCCTCAGCAGTTTTTATAACATAAGAACCTCCAAACATGATAAATCTGTTTTTTCAAAAAACTCTTTTGAAGAAAATAGGTTTTCTATCAGATGAGACCATGTACTTGCTGATACCTTGTTTTGTATTTTTTTTTGTAGAGTTATAAGCAGTTACTTTCAAGTATGCCACTTATATGTGAATTCATAAAAAAATGCCTTCAGTTTTTAAAGGGTCAACATTTACAGTCAACGTAGAACTTGCATATCACTTATATAAAGCTTGAATGATTGGGATCCGGGTCGGTATCAGTATTGGCTGATCATGATAAGAAGTTGGTAGTCGGTATCGTCTGCACTTTATGGTTTGAGTTGTTTCTTGTAAAGAGTAAACTCAAGTGTGATCACCCAAATTTTCCACGTTTTTCCTCAAACCGTTTAGGATTTCTGACTTTCCAACAAAATCTTCAGAATAAAAAGTAATTTATTTAGTTTTTTTCCTTTGCAGATGCACTCACCAACAAAATCACCCCAGTCATTCTAGAATGACTAATTCAGAATGACTAATTATTTCCAAAATGAACTCTGCAAAAACTTCCTATATTTTTTCATATTGCAGGAAAAACAAAATATCACAATGTCAGTTTCTTTCCAATATTGTGCAGCCCAGTGTTAGTTTATTGCAAATGTACACTGTTTTGTTCAAGAAACTCTCGCAAACTATTCTGGAACATCAACCAGTGCTTTTTCTTTTCACGATCTGATTGAGGGTGAAGGTGAACGAAGGGCTCGGCTCACTATTTTCTATATTTTGATCTGTCATGCCCAAACAACTCCAATAAATGTTTTTTTTCTTCTCCTCCAAGCTTTTTCAGTCGCCCAGAGAGACAGTCTGCTGGGGGGTTTTTTTCATAACCCCATAGAGCCTTCTCGCACTCCCTCTCCGAATTTCGCAATAATACGGCATGGATAGGATCCTCATTAGTCGAAGTGCCAACCCCCTGAGGGATATTTTTTAGCTCCAGATGAATGCTCGTCTTTTATTCCTGATATTTCTGACATGTTGCAGAATACACTGTTCCTGTCAGCCCTTTTCTAAACATGCTTTGCGTTTCAGGAGAATAAAAGCCACTCCATTCAAACTTGACCTCAAAATGATTCAATAGTGTCATCGTGTCCCTGTGCTCAGGTTTCATCTCATCGTATCAACTGTGTGATCAGTTTTCATTATAAACTGGGGGATCAGTTTTTGCGTTTAAGCGCTAAAGATTGTATTTGATTGATTTTGTCAATTCGAAAGCCGCATGCGTGCACCTTTTTGTCTAGGCAAGACTTTCAGGTGACTCACCTAGTCTTGCTTGATGGATGTGATTTGCGTAAATGTCTGCCTCAACAGCTGAAAACACGAGTAATGAATGACACAGGGGCTCCGTCCCTCAGACACACTGCATTGTCTGTTTGGAAAGCCACTGACCCATTCATGCCAATGGTGGTGACTGTTACCATCAGTCCAATTGTGGTGGGAGGCCACATTTTTTTCCCCTTGGCTTTATTTCTGTCTTCTACATCTTCGTTATTGTGTAACACCAGCTGAATTCTGGTCCATATAAGGATTTTGGCAGCTATCGCCGGATCGGTTATGACAATAAATGTTGTAATCTTGATGTCAGTGTTATTTTAACTTTTAGTAGTGATAAAATAAATGAGTTTGCATCAGATGATCTTAGTTGCAGAAGCTATTATGGTTTTCTGCTGTTGGGTAATGAAGGATGAGGCTAGTTATTTGCCCTCAGTGCACACTGATTGAATCAAGAGCTGTATTGTGTTATCCTTGTATGTTTGTGATGTTTATCAGTTTGATAAGTTTGTACTTTTGTATTAAAATGGGAGATTACTGGATATTTTAGCACAGTGTCACGATTCCACTGAAAGCCTTTAAAAAGTAGGGCTGTGACTAGGCATGGTGTGATTTACATAATCGCTTGATTGCGAGGATTTAAGAGAACTGCAGTTATTTGAGAGAATTTATTGTGCATTTGGAATTTTAATTACATTTCGCAACCCGAAAGGTGAATTTTAAAATACATTGGATTCCCCCCAGTCCAGTCGTGCATGATGATCTCAGACCGTCTGAGTAGAGATTCAACTCTTCTGGCCCAATTATTTGAATGACAGTTAAATAATCCTGACGGCTCTAGCAGCAACTCACAAATATCTAGATAATAGATGATTCACTTGATTATTAATCAATAAATCGACTCTTCCTCATCTAGCCTTCTCCTTTAATGTGCATATTGAGGACTACATAATGCATGTAACGCATACAAAAATCAGCATGTATAAATATTTATGTAATGTAATTGTTGTTTTATTTAATAAATAATAAAATATAAAGAATACAGTGAGCTGGTAAGACCCAATTAATCAATAATGAAATGCATTACTGCATTATTGATTAGTTGTTGCAGCCTTAGTTAAATAATCTTTTTTTTTTTTTGTTACTCGTGCGACATTGACTTTATGACCAAAAGGCTTAGTTTTATTGCTACGATTCACACATCTGCAACACTGCATAAATCTTTGTCCTTAATGTATATTCAATACACCCTAAAGTGACACCGATACATCTGGTTCAAGTTACTATTTTAGGTTTATGACATGTACATGCATCTGGCAACTACTCTGAGGAAGGATGATGGTAATCCTGTGGTTATATTGAGCTTTCTCAGTGTCATATTAGCTTATTTTAACCCACAGAAGGAGAAGTTGAGGACTGGGTCATGAGAGGAAGTTGTTTATTTGGTTTGTTCTGCAAAAAAATCTGTGCTTGAGCAGTGTTAATGAGCGGAGCGGGTACCGGAGGCAGCAGATGCTAAATGTAAAATCAAGTGTGAATATTAAATAGATTATAATAAGCATAAAAATAAAAAAAAACATTAACCGCAAGTGCAAGATTTCACTTGGCTTTACTGGAAGCAAATGACGTGAGGGTTATGACAGGAAGATGTGTGTTAATTAGGGGTGTGACGAGACATTTAGCTCACGAGATGAGACATGAGATTTGGTTCACGAGAACGAGACGAAACAAGATTTTTACACAGTATTTTTAAGAAATCCTCAATGACGAAATACATGTCTGCAGGTGCATTTGAAATGTTTTAACTAATCATCGTGTAACGAATGTCATTTCAGTTCTACTTTAAGTATGAAGTATCGTATGCATTGAAAGACAACAATACTCAAGCACTGTAAAAGGTTTTGCCACAAACTCAACTGACTGGCTTCTCTCCTGTATGATTTCACGCCTCTTCAGACCTTGCTGTACATGAACTTCTGACTGAGGCTGTGTGTGACCTCCTAATTGAACAGTATAAATAACAAAAATAAGTAGCACAGTTTTTTCTTAGTCTAATTAAGTGCAAACCATAAGTGCAACCATAATCAAAGTACTCTCTCATTATTCAAAGTGCAAACAGAGACCAAAGCTAAGAGGTGGTTACAACTTCACAGCTTAGCCTAAGATAGGTTTGATATATTGGGAGACAGGATGTATGTAGCCTAATTTGCATGCATCCGGGAGCTCGCGTTTTACTTTTGCTTTCAAATTCGCTACAGCACGTACTCTGTGTATAGGGGCGGCGGTGCTGAGCGTGAATTCTACAGGATAAGACATTTATCAGACGCTTAGGCTGTGTTGCGCAATGAGTCCTCCGCCATGGTCAGTGAACTGTGATTCCTGCTGCACTGTGTGCGACTCTGCAGCTCGTGCTGGATGAGCAGAAGTTTACAATAGTTTACAATTGAAGCGACCATTATACACCTGAATTAAATGGTTTTTATTTCTATAAATAAAAGCAAAACAACAGTGGAGGCGGTACAGCGGTGCGCACGAGATCTCGTCACACCCCTAGTGTTAATAGACTTATTTCACTAACAGTCTTAGTGAAAGGCTTCTTTAGGGTACGTTTGTAACCTTCTGTCACTTAAAAGACAAGCCTACAGTCGGCTTTTCTTTTTTTTTTTATCTCTCTCTCAAATGGTATGAGTTTTTAATTTTCCCAAAGGAAGTCTTGAAGGTTAACATTGGTTGTAAATCCATGTTAGACTCTCTGCCATCCAACTTGTCTCCTTCTCCAGATAAGAACCATCACCTCAGAAGTAGGTGAGCTGGAGTGATGATCCAGCCACGCGTCCAGCGCAGGTCTGTGCGTCAGTGAGTCTCTCAGCAGGAAGCTGCCAGTAAATGGCTGTTTTGGTGGGGGCTGGGAGTGCGTGGCAGCTGGTGCAGGATAATGGATTAACCCGGGGCAGAGCCCTGATGCTTTTACCTCCCGCGACCAGCCAAACCGTCCAGCAGCCATCAGTCCCTCCGCGGCTGTCTCAGGATGACTTCCTCATCAATGTTTAATAAGCCATTTAGTGGTGGTGAGGTCTGCTCACTGATTGAGCACATCAATATGGCTCTCTTCATGATATTGACAACTGTTCTTTTGCACTTTCTATTCATCACAGTGTGTTATCACAGTTGCCAGAAATATTAAGCAGACTGTTTTCAACATTAAAAAATTATAATAATAAATGTTTCTTGAAGTAAATCGGCATATCAGAATGATTTCTGAAGGATCACGTGACACTGAAGACTGGAGTAATGATGCTGAAAATTCAGCTTTGATCACCGGAATAAATTACATTTGAAAATATATTACATTAGAAAAGTTATTTTAAATTTTAAAACAATATTACTGCCTTTTTGATTAAATAAATGTAGCCTTTGTGCATATTTGAGCATAAGAGACAACTTTCAGAAACATAAAAAAAAAATCCTACCCAAACCGTTGCACGGTAGTGTAGGCTACATCTAATAGTGACTGATCGCTAAATTCACTTGTGGTATTTTTAATGAATTCTTCAGTTTTAGCTGTTTTATTTTGTATTTATTTACATAAAATAATATAGCATTTTAATATCAGACATTCATTTTCAGTGCCCTTTTGTCTGATGTATTCTTGATTACATATTTTTATTAGGAATGTCGTGCAGTAGGTGGCGATATGCACCTTCAGTTGGGTTTGCCAACTGGCGGCGACTGCCATTAAAAGGAAAAGAAGCTCAAATGTGTGAGTCCTATATAGGGTTGGCAAAAGTACTGACTTTGGTACCAAGACGGTACTGAAATTTTAAAAATGTGGTGATACCAGCATTTCCCTCTAGGTGCTGTTGAACGGATTCTTAAATACCTCTGATTGGCCATTGCATTGACACACTCAATAGATACGTCTGTGATTGGCTGCAATGAACCAAGCGCTTACACAGAAACACATGGGAGCGTTTGAAAGCAGGCTTCTATCAGCAGATCCCTAATAAATCTGCTGATAGACGGATCCTCTGATAGAGGCATGCTTTCAAACGCTCCCGTGTGTCTAAGCGCTCGGTGAAGAGCGTCAAAGATGTCTATTTACAACATGTTTTTGAATCGTTGATCATTGTAGCCAATCACAGACATATCTGTTGAGCACGTGAACACAATGGCCAATCAGAGGTGTTTAATAATCCGCTCAAAATGCTAGGGGGAAATGCTGGTATCGTCACAGTTTTACTATTTCAGTACCGACTTGGTAGTCGGTGCTTCTGACAACCCTATTCCCATATTAATAATTGTTACCACACAGTCTGTTTACAATGTCTAAAATAAAAAAGTGTATGTGTATATATGTATATATATATGTGTATGTGAGGGAGAGAGAGAGAGACATTTCAAAGGGGTCATAATGCTGCAATGGAAACTTTCTGACTTGTCCAGTGAAAGTTTACACTGGTACTACGATTGCTATCATGCCGTTGCCAGAGCAGGATCCAGGAAAGGTCTTTGAAGTTCAGGCTTGCCCATGGCCAAGTGGCTTGAGCAGAGGATTACTGTAAACGTATCTCATTCAGTCCAATTGATCAGGGTTAATAAAGTCTTGAACCCACTTGAAAAATCACTGTTGTGCCAGTGGTTGTTCTCACTTCCAGGCTGCAATTGTGTCTCATTAAAGTCTAGTTTGGATTTTTAATGTGTCCCCTGATGATTCGGTGATCATTCCTAAGATGCATGTTCAAAGCTACGGCACAGACTTGCTCTTGCATTTTAAGTATTCGACCTAGTTTTTCTTTGAATGAAAGATGAGTTAGCAACGATCATCTGGAGTTGTGAATGTAGCTGGAGGGGCTGTGTTCTGAATCTCACTGTGTGGACTGCTGCCTTGTGATAATAGCAAGTCTCCATTTTCTGCTCCCTGGCTCATGTCTGTGGTCTCTGAGTGAATATTCTACTCACTGGATAAAGATTCATCTTCAGCGGGAAACTGTATGCCGAGCAGTGCAGTGGCGCAGAGGCTTAGGATTTCCAAGGAATGTATTATGTCTGTTCACTGACTGGTGCACTGCTTTAAATCGCTAGTCAACGTTATCCAGAAATTCCTGACATTTAGATAATATGCAGGAATGTTTTATTATAATTTACACCAACATATGGTAGTCAAACTTTGCATTCATTGTGAGAATCTTTGGTTAACCTTTTTATATATATATAATGCTAATCTATGGCACACTTGTTAGGATGCGCACAGAGCCAATTAATAAATAAAAGATGTGTTACTAGGGAGAATCAGTGTCTAGAGCAGCACTATGAGCTCCAGAGCCGATCAGGGTCTCAAAGTCTGTCATTTTCAAGTTTCTGGCTCAATGAGGAGTGTGTGAATGTTGAAAACCAGGTAAATGACACACACTTGTATAGTAAAAATAGACTGGAACTTCACAAAGCAGTTACGATTTTATATCATCACAAAGCAGTTACTATTTTATGTATATTAAAACTTGGCTATGACACATTTATAATTAAATAAGGGTTTTCTTACACATGACTTTTGCGCCAATGCGCTTTTTTGGGCTATAAAATTGTGCCCCCCATTCACTGCCATAATAAAGCTTGGAAGAGGCAGAATATTTTTAATTATAACTCTGATTGTGTTCGTCTGAAAGAAGATCGTCATATACATCTAGGATGGCTTGAGGGTGAGTAAATTATGGGATAATTTTCATTTTTGGGTGAACTATCCCGTTAAGTCTGCTTTGTGAAATATGGCAATCATTATTGAATTATGGTTTAATAGAAATGTTTAATTCTAAGACGATAAGCTGTATCCGTTCAAGGGAAGAGGAAATAAAAGACCTCTTCAGAACGTCTACAGATGGCAATTTGTTTTCATACAGATGCACAAGTATCTCTTTCATTACATCTAAGAACACACTTTATTTCAGGCAACAAGCTCTTAATTCTTCCGTTCTCTCTCTCTCTTATGCTACTACACATATTTGGAGTTACATAATAACATTTTTCATGACTGCACTAACCATTGGCTGGATAATAAACATTTTTTTTGTCCCCTGATCATAGTGTGGCCCCTCTAGCTCTGTGTCGTGACCTGCTGGGTATGGCAGAACAGTGTGGGTTGTGTTATCCAGACCCGGAGGGAAGCGTCTTGCTCACTCTGAACAATAGTCTTCTCATCTCCGCAGTTGCAAAAAATCACTTTGATGAATGACTCCGTTAGTTGTGAATGTAAAACTAATATTGTCCTGTTGGTCATCTGTTCCAACTGTTTTGGAATCATACACTCGTATGCTTACAGAGGCGTGCTGTTGGGAAAATTTCCATCCAGAGAGCCACAGTCATTCAAATCGCTGTTTGTTTGGAAGCGAATGGCTTTCTGTTTCTGCGGTACGCCAACATAGAGTGGTCTGCTTACTCTGATTGACGCAATAAATCAACTCAACTCTAAACTAAGATCAAAGTCGTTGGTGCTGCAAACATGGTTGGTTTTTTTTATGGAAAATATTCCTATTATTTGTGTGAAGGGAAAAGTGTGATGATATAATGACACAAAAACCACCTTTACAAATTGGAGTGGCATTAAACAGAATTGTAACACTTTACAATACATTTCCTTTAGATAACTTTAGTTAATCCATTAACTAACAATGAGCAATACATTTGTTACAGTATTTATAAATCTTTGTTAATGTTAGTTAATAAAAATGCAACTGTTCATTGTTAGTTTATGGTAACTTGGGTCTATTCAATAATATTAAAGGGTTAGTTCACCCAAAAATGGAAATTGTCATTAATTACTCACCCTCATGTCGTTCCAAACCCGTAAGACCTTCGTTCATCTTCAGAACACAAATTAAGATATTTTTGATGAAATTCGATAGCTGTCTGACTCTTCGATAGACAGCAATTTAACAACCACTTTCAAGGTCCAGAAAGGTACTAAAGACATCGTTAAAACAGTTGACGTGCTCAGTATTGGCCAAAGCTGATCATGTGAGCAGCACGACGCATGCGTGTGATGCTGACGCAGGAGCCAGCCAATAATGAGTCAGCTTTCTGACGTAGATTTCAAAACACTGCTTCATGAAACTTTACGAATCTTTTGTTTCGAATCAGTAGTTCGGAGAGCGTGTCAAACTGCCAAAGTCACGTGAACCATTGAAATTTCGAAAAAAAAAGAAGCCTCGTTTACTGAAATCACGTGACTTTGCCGCTCCGAGCCACTGATTCGAAACAAAAGATTCGTAAAGCTTAATGAAGCAGTGTTTTGAAATCGCCCATCACTAGATATTGTTGAATAAAGTCGTTATTTAGTTTTTTTGGTGCACAAAAAGTATTCTCATCGCTTCATTATATTAAGGTTGAACCACTGTAGTCACATGAACTGTTTTAAATATGTCTTTAGAAGCTTTCTGGGCATTGAAAAAGGAAATTAACGTGCTGGCAATGGAGGCCTCACTGAGCCATCGGATTTTATCAAAAATATCTTAATTTGTGTTCCGAAGATGAACGAAGGTCTTACAGGTGTGGAACGACATGAGGGTGAGTAATTAATGAATTTAAATTTTTGGGTGAACTAACACCTTAAAGGTTAACAATTCAGTTGCTATTTATTTATTAGATATAACCATCCATACTCATAATGAAAAATTTATGTAAACATGTAAATTGCACAAGGCAGTTTTTGCATTGGCTGTGATAACTTGTTAGCGATGTCTTAATTATTTAATGTATATTTAAATAAATCCGTCAAAACAAGTAAAATATAATTCATATATAGGCTAATAAAGTGCATTTCTCTAGTGAACTAACAACCTGTGGACACTGAATGACTTGCCTGAGGTAAATGTAATGTTACTAGGGGTGCAACGGTTCAAATTATTAGGGTCACGGTTTCGGTACGGTTCGGTATGTGCTATCTTCAGGGGAAAAAAGGACTACTGTCAAATAAAAATAAAGAAAATAAGAACAAATCATCAAACTACAAGCAACATCACAAATCAACACAATAGGAGCAAAGATTCAAATAAAATAAACAGTGCTTTTCAGGTTTTTCAGGTATCTAACAGTAGTTTTCAGGTACAGAAAATGAATAAAATAATCAAATATGAAATAACACTGCATATTATCTTCACTGTATTAATTAAATAAAGATGAATCATTATTTAGTTACAAAAGCTGTTCAGTCAAGAGCAGTGAGTAATTTCTTTGTCATTTGTTTGATTAACATTAAAAACACAGACAGCAGGATGAATATTAGGCTTCTTTCCCTTTAAGACATAATGCACGATCCAGTACATATACTGTTACACATGCGTTGTCTTTTTTCAACTGTTCACTCAAGACATAACCGACTATGTTTGTTTGGATACTTGCCAAGACAGCATGTTGACATAATTTTTGTGTGAATCTGCCCATTCAAACGCAAGTCTTGAAAGAGAACTCGGTTTTTGTGCTCTTTCTCTTTCGCGTCTTGCTCTTGAACGTTTAAATTAGCAAAGCTTTAATGAGTTTAGTTTGAACACAGATAGCAACTTGCGCTGTTCAGGTCTCACCTGCTCGTGCGCCAGGTGAGACCATCAGCACCCGGGTGATGACGGCATAAATGACTGGTCATATCCGAGCATAGAGCACTTGCAGTAAACCAAGTTTACAAAGAGTGACAGTTTTGTCAACGCTTTTTGATCATCGCTGTTGTAACGTTTTGGGAACCCGGAATGCGTATTCATCGACTGAAGCATACATTATCCGAACTCTGTCTGTCTGTTTACATGTTGCTATTTTCAACAAAACATACTAGCCTATACTAGCCTATAGACGTGTCTTCATTCGCGATGAACCGCGGTGCAAGTGCGTGCCGAACCGTTAGTGAAGAACGGTACGGTTCGATTTTTTTTACCGAGAACCGTTTCACCCCTAAATGTTACGTGACAGTGTTTACAAGTTGTTTTATTGACGTCTTTCGACGGTTGAAACACTGGTTGAGTGATTACATGAGATATATATTACGTTTCAATAAGTTGTACTGTATTTTTCAACATACCTTCAGATGTTCATTCTGTAACTATAGTGAAGAGGAAGGGTTGATCGAGTTCACTCGTGTTCCGTGCTGCCGCTTGAGCTGAGACGATCTGTTACGCCACATCAAAAAGCGTCAAAATGGTATTTATTGTTTGAATTTCATGATAAAATGGACAGAGTTTGAAAGATGACACTTATTGAAAGTAACAAAACACAGAGCTTATTGCGATTATTGGTGGTTAATGCTGGTTAAAAGTGGTTAGGCTACAATGCATTACTGCACACAACCCTCTCTGGATTGGAGTGTTTATCGCCTGTGATTGGCGGTTCGAGATGAATACATGTACCGTTACACCCGTATTGTAGTGTTACCAACAAAGGTAAAGCAACTTGACGAAAAATAGGGATAAGTATTTCAGTTTGGCTTTAGTTTTGCTGTGACCCATCATCATTGTTAAATATTTAATTGTGTCATATTGATTGGAGATGCTCCGCTCTGACACACATGGGATAAAGCAGTCTATTTTAAACTCAAAGCTGGAGCTTTTATATGTCAGGTCAAGCGTGTCCTCTATGAAGACCTCGTGAGATGATGTGTATGAAGATATTAATAAGAATAGCAGTTACAGTGAGTGATGTTACAGTGTCTGTAGCGTTGAGACGGGTTTACTAGAGGATGATGGTTCAGTGCTTCATCCAGCACAGTTTAGTCTTCGCACACAGGGCTCGGGTGTCACGTCTAATGGAGTGTGCAAGCTAACCGCACAGCTCTTCTGGATGCAGGAAGTGATGCAGCGTGACAGGCAGAACCATTTAGACAAGAACTCTTAAAGATGTGCCAAAAATAATCATTTATATATACATAGATATATTACTGTTCAGAAGTTTGGAAGCCGTAAGATTTTTAAATGTTTTTGAAAGAAGTTTCGTATGCTCACACAGGCTGAATTATATTGTGAAATAATATTATTAAAATAACTGTTTTCTATTTTAATGAAATACTTAACACACAATGCATTTTCCTCAAAGTGAATCATTTTCACTTTTGCTTCCATATTTCTGTTGGCCGCAGGATCTTTTCTAGCAGCTTGTTTTCATATTTTCAGTTCTGCAGCTGGTGTTCTGATGTTGCCATAATCATTTATGTGAGTGATGAGAGTTTATTGTAATTGAAAATACATGGACCTGGAGACTTAGAGAAATGCCTCATTATATTTGGGGGGCTGCGAGGATTATCAGATTACATGTATGAAAAACAAAGCATACAATTTTGAATATGATTTGAATATTCTGATGTTTTTTGTATACTAAAAGTGTTGTGTGTGCTAGTGTACAAGTTTTTGTACTGATAAACGTTATTTGCAATGATTTGAACTTCAGTAGGAAATATCCATCTTATATTTTAATTTGTTTTATCTTATTTTATCTTATTTTCTTTGATTGCTCAGAAATAGTGGTTGGATTATATATGGGCTGATATATTCTTTTTTTATTTTTTTTTAATCTACATCTACCGATAATTTTTTCTGGCTATTGTGTTGAAAGTATCTTTGAGAACACTACACAGCACTCCCATTCTCCGTCTTCATTACTTTGTGGTCTCTGTTTAACAGTTCTCTCTAATATATTAGATAGAACTGATAAACAAAAAGTAATTGGTATGCGAAAAAGTATTATAGCGTTTGCTTTTATATTATTAGTAATAAAAAGGCAAACACTTTAATGCTTTCTCATTTACCGTCAGCATTCAGCAAAAGCATCATTTATATAATTTACACAAGTCTTTGAATGTCTAATAAACCTTTCATTTCACAAACCTTGCAGACTTTGTCAAATCCAGCCGTGAGATCATCGGCAGTATCATTTATACTGCATGAACTTGAGCGTGATGGTTGGTCCGTGAGAATTGAATTCAGACTCCTGAAGAGTTCAGCTTCACTGGAGATGCGTGATCGACAAATTTTAAACCTTTGATTTCAAACTATGCTGCGCTTTATCCAGTTGCCCACTGTGTCATATTCATGTCATTTTCACTGTGTGCTGTATGTAAAATTTAGTGTTGCCTTTTCTTTATTTGAAAAAATATGGTTCTCATTGTGCACAAACTTAGCAGATTACTGAGTTCCCTGTTGGTGACAATGTTTACTACAGTGTTTTTATTCATATTTTTAACCCTTGGTGCTGTTCGGGCATTTTTGGAAATGTTAGTAATTAGTGGAAATGTTTGGTACTGCGCACAAATAAATTCTGACTGAAAGATAATTTTTTGAGATTTCAACCTCAAATTTGGATCACAGCTGGTTTAAATTTATGGCTCATTTTTTTCACAGTTTTAGAGTTAAACATGGTTTTGAAAATAGTATATATTTCATATAAAAATTGAAAATGGTATTTTTGTGCATTTTAAGTAACAATAATCAGTCCCTCCAGAAAAACGCGATTATGCGATCGCCTGATTTAACGAAATTACTCCTTACATTAAGGTAGTAGTAGCCTAGTGAAAACGGGGTGTTGGGGGAAATCACCTTTTTTTTCTCTCTTTTTCATCAAACCGCAGTTTTTGCAAGTTCCCGCAATTTCATCGCATAAAATTGCAAAAATATCCTGCATATTCCATCGCATTTTTAAAGAAAACGTGCCGCATAATCAAGGATTTTTGCCCGCAACAATCACAAAAAAAATCCGCGTTTTTCTGGAGGGACTGAATAATTGTAAAATTGTATAACTTCTTTTTTTTAAGTTCACTTTTTTAACCTTTTTTCACTTCAGCAATAATTTGCCAAGTGTCGTCTTTAAAAAGAGACCAAACTTGTCTGTCCTCTAAAGCATTCAAGATTTATGATAGGATAAGCTGGAAACAACTTGCATCACATATTCCATGCATCCCGTCTTGAGGCAGAGAATAGGTTACAGGAAGAAACACTTTGCCTGGTCAATGGGTTGACGCATACAGTGGATCAGCACCAATTCATGAGTCAACATTGTAAACTTCTGTTGTCAATGGTGCTGTTAATAGTAGCTTCCTAAATAAGTGATAATGTCTGAGTTTTTCCTGTTGTTGCTGTCTTGGGAGGGACATACCAGTGAGCTGGCCTCGTGCATGCTGGGCTATAAAGCTGTCAATAGATGCTGGGCCACTTTGAGGGATCTTCTCATTAAAAGCAGATGATGTTCTTTCCATGGAGCTCCGAGTGTGTGGTTCCGTCTGAACGGCTGAAGCGCAGGCCTGGCGTGTGTTTAGAGTTTAGAGCCCTTATGAGTGATAAATGCCTTTTGTAACTACATGAGACTCGCGTATGTCCTCATATGGCGAGGCGTTCAGGCTGGTTTAGCTGTGTCTTGGGTGCTCGCCAGGCCCCCAGCAGTGCCTCGTAAAGCAGGAGAGACGACAGTTGGACAACGTGAAATGAATCACACACTGTTTAAGTTACATTGTTTCTTTAATCGCTTTACTGCTCTGTTTGATGGGAGTCATCGGAGCTTCACTTATGTTCAGATTGTTTGGCGACATTGAGATTAAACTCCATAACTCCATC
>RJVU01049825.1:1815295-1827982 GCA_003731715.1 Anabarilius grahami | reverse complement strand
GTGCGATTTAATTATTTCCAGTTTAACGCGTTAACAATATTTAACACCTTTACTGCAGCATCCGTTTTTTTTCTGTCATCCTTTGGCTAGCGTTACAATATATATTCACTCTTATTCATGGAAATGCTTTTAAACCATTCAAGCGCACCAAAAGAGAAAAAGGGAACGCGCTGTGAAAAGTTTGTTTTTTGAAGCCTAATAAATGTTAAAAAAAATGTATAGCTTTCAATTAGACTGTAATGTTGAATGGATATAATTAATGTTTAAAATTGGGGAAAAAAAATTATTTCATAGAGACAACAGCAGCTGCGTTAGGATCAGTGATACTGGCCCTCATTCATAAAAAGATGGCATTAAAAAAGTATTTAAAATATACTGCCTTTATGTTGTTTCTACATTAATTTGTAGATTAACTGTGAAATTATTACATTATAAAATATATAAAAAACATGTTTTTAACCGCGATTTAATCACAGAAAAAATTGTGATTAATCTAGTTAATTTTTTTTATCGATTGACAGCATATATATATATATAGATAGATAGATATTCATGTTCTTTATTTTCATTCTTATAACAATGAGATATATGTATACGTACTTGCATACATATATACATACTCACATATTGCTATTTATTATTAATTTATTTATTAAAAGTATTATGCATTACTTTTTGTTTTATGTAAATTTATTTTTAATTTATGTACATGCATTTATTTTAATTGTTTATTTTATTTTTAAAATGTATTTAATTAAAAAAAATAATAATTTAATTTAATTAAATAAAACATTTCATCAACATGTTTCAGAGTAATTGGTATCAGTTATAAACAAACACATTACTCAAATTAATATTAACACACATTAACAATTCTGAAGATTAAATTAGTATTTCTTAACTTTCTGAATGTTAATTCATATAATTACTATTAATATTGAACATCAAACTGGTTTCTTACATTTTCATTACACAAAGCCCAAATTCAGTGCATTTTCCTGCCGTCTTTTGATTGACAGGATATATCGGCCATGACTATCGGCTGTTTTTAAACGATCAGCCGATCGGCTTTTATCGTCCGTTACCGATTATTGGCCGATATATCGGTGCATCTCTACTATATATTATAATGCTTTACTACCTAAATTCAGGTGTAGCCTTTTATGATTGTTTTAAGTGTGTGTGTGTTGTGTGTGGTGTTTTGTTGTTTTTAGTTGCAGCCATAACAGAATAATTAGTTTCTCTGTATTTGCCAGCATTTTAATATTGGTGCATCCATATCAAAGGCTCAAGTTTGGCTACTTAGCATGGCTGTGTCAGCATCTTTCTCCATTGACGACCGTTTAAAACTAGAGATCAATACTAACGATCTCTGTCTCTCTTTGCAGTGAAGCCGTTCACCACCACAGTCAAGGAGATGCGCCTTCACAGAGACGACTTCGAGATGCTCAAAGTGATCGGCAGGGGAGCCTTTGGAGAGGTAAGGAATTCAGTGAACCCTTGCTGCTTTTTTGGCATGTTTTAAAGTGCAGGGAAATCACCTCTGAATCACTGCAGCCTTTGCCATATTATTGTGTTTTCGGTATTTCTAAGCTTTGTTTTCATGACCCATTTTGTGTGTCCAACGAAAACCCCAAACTATCAGTCAAGTATTCATGTCCCCCTCAAGCATCTTATCAGCAGCCACAAACCCTAACCCCTTCCTCTCATCTGAGTTTTCCTTCTCTCCCCCTGCCAATTCCCTAGGGATCTCGGCCTGGCGTTGGACTGCTATTCTTGGGCCGGCACAAATCTAGGCATTTTATACAGATCGTTTGTTTTGCAGGGGAATGTGCTACTCGTTCCTGCACTAAAACACTTGGACTGTTCACTACATGCACAGTGCACTTTTCTTTTTCTTTACCAATCTGTCTTCCATCACTGTTTCTCGCCTACATTTTCCTCCTGTTCAACACAATTGAATTAGATTGAAGTTCTCAGTGGAAAACATACAATGAGCACATTTAGCCCAACACACAACATTGTTTTGGATGTTCAGTAAGTTCTAACGCAAAACATACATCATAAAAGCCATTTTTTTAATCATTAGGTTCAGTGTTAAAGATGACAGTGTGAACACTGAGTGTATTTTTATTTATTTTTTTCAAACCAAAAGAACAAAAAGACCCGAACTACAAGTGTAAACACACCCTTTGTTTTCAACCCTATCCCACTTGTTCCTTTGGTACGGAATGACAGTACATTTGCAACATCAATAAGTATGTTTACTAGGGGTGGAACGGTTCAGATTTCTCACGGTTCGGTTTTTATCACGGCTTTAGGGTCAAGGTTTCGGTGCCATGTTCAGTAAAAAAAATAGGACAATTGTCAAATAAAGGAAGAAAGCTACAAATACAATTAACTAGGGCTGCACGATTTGGAGAAAAAAATGTAATTGCGATTTTTCTGATTAAAATTGCGATTTAAAATGCGATTTTATAAAACATACGGAAATTTTTTTTTTTATAAACAATACCAGGCTTGGTACCGGTATTGTTTATACCAGGAGGAATTTTAACAATACCTTAAGTTTTTAAATCAGTAGTTTTGTTTTTAATTGGATTGTCATTCGCAATGCTTCATGAGATTTGTAGTTCTTTCCCTAATTAAAGCTTTTAAGTATGCACACTTAAGTCTGATTTTCAAATACTTAATTGCTTCAAAGCAAATTTCTTAAAAATCCCTATTGGATTACTATTTCACCCTTTAGTCAAGCTACAATCTCCATCTGTCTGCCCAAGTATATATGAAACCATGTGTAATTGAATATTTGAATATGCATATCATATCAATCACACAACGCTTCGGCGAGCTGTAGTCTGAATAATATCGATATCGGTATCGGCCGATATATATGTTCATTTTTAATGAAAAATGAGAGGACATTCTTTGGACAGGGTCACTGTGAATGAAATCATGAAAACTTGTTGTGATTTCCACTGTTTCATTATTTCCACTTAATCGAACATACTTTTTATTATTCCAAATACAATTTGTATAACGCCAATAACATTGCCGTTTTGCCAACGAATACAACTCTTGAACTCTACTATACTATATTGTCATAACGTAATGAAACAGTTGCTTTTACACACACAAGATGTTCTGTGCAATTTCAAAATGACAGGGTTTGAAATTAAGACCTGTAAAATGCGGGTAAAAGCCAACTGTGGAGGGTAACGATGTCAAATCAATACGCTAGGCAATTTGGCAGGTTGTGTTTCACAAATTATGTATGCTAGCGAAGTTTATGTAATCTGCGCAGTTTTAGCGCACATACTCAACTCAGTCAATATGAATATTAAATATAGCTATAATATATAGTTTTTTTGGGGGGTATGGGATGTCTCGCATCTTTCTCATCTTTTTCACCCCTGATGTGTTTGCATCCCTGTAATATGAACAATCATGTGATGACAGATTGTCAGATATTTCTGAATTAGGAGAGAAACATTTTGCTGTGTCACACCTTTCTGCTGTGTCATTACACCTCCCTCGTTAATGAATGTTGTGTTTTTGACTCATTTCCTTGAGAAAATGTGTCCAATTCAGTACCTCTGCTTTTTTTCAGATGAACGGAAGTTAACTTCGCTTAAATGATTCTGAAGCTGAATGAGACTTTATTTTGGGGAGAGATCTGTCCATTTAGTGCTTTTTACAACTGAGTTCTCCTCCTTACCGTAGATTCCTGTCAGGAATGCCAGTGGTGGCACAGGAAGCAGGGCAGGACGGTGCAGCTTCCAGGAAAGGCTCAGGAAACCAGAACCGTCTCTAAGGAGTGACTTTCGTAAAAATAGTGTTTTACTTCGCATGTATTTTGTGCGGTTCATTGTCCCCTCTTCAGCCGCCGAGACCTCAATAACCCTTCCTTCTCAGTCCCTGGGCTTTTTTTGTGTGTGTGTGTCACGTGGATCTAATGATGACTCAGATCTTTGGGGGTTTTTGCAGTCTTTCTGTTATCATCAAGCCAGACCATTGTTAGCTTGTCAGTTTTAGAGCGTTCAGGCTCATGTGTGAACATGGTGCTGCTGTTTTGTTCCCTCTTCCAGCCGTTTCCTGTGGCTCTAACGTTACAGGATGTACTTCCAGATAAATCTCTTGCATTTCCTGTTTATGATTGATGCTGTGGTCCCAGCTGAAGGCCTGGAATTTGGGACTGCTTAAAGGGATAGTTCAGTCAAATATGCAAATTGACACATTTTTTCAACCTAATGTCATTGCAAGCTTCATGTTAATCTTTTGTGCAAATCCACCGTTGAATTGACCCTCGTTTGTGAAGCAGTCCGGCGTAAAATGACAGCATGACTACAACACTCTACTACAACAATGCTTCCTCTTCTCTAAAGCTGCCCAACATGGCCTCACCCCCTTTGTTGTGTGTTCTCGGGGGCGGGGTTTATGTAAATTTTAGGGTTAGTGATGTCACCAACCCGGGATGAAGCTCGTTGTAGCCCCTACCCACCGTTTGTTGTAGTCCTTAAAAAGTGATTTCTGTAAAAGAAGATATCTCCCTTTGCATTGAACTTTGAGCATCGTAACTTTGCAGATGTTTATGCTCAAACAGCAACATTACACACTAACTAAAGTTAAAAAAAGTTAATCATAATCAAGGACCCCTTTAATAAACCATGTAAGACTAAAATCATTTTAGTGCTACAAGTGAATCTTGTAAAAATAGGAATCTGAATTGATCTAAATGCAAATATGAAATATTGAACAATACCAATTAAATAATCAAATTTGTGGACTGAGATTTTAGAATGTATGACTTCAGGAAACTTTGAATAAAGTCATATAAGCTACTTTTATTGTACTGTTTTTTTTTTTTTGGACATTTTTGTTTTGGAGCTTGACACCGTATATCTCGGAAAAAGAAAGTAATCTGGCTTTGTAACTACGTTGTTTGTATTTTTTTTGACTGAACTAACCTCTTTGTGGTAGTCTAGTGGTTGACACATACTTAAATGGCACTCCTTTTTGCCTCACCTGAGACTTATTCTGAATAATTATTCTGTTGACTAGAACAAGAAAAAAAAACATGGAACAGGGAGGAGAATCAAGGATTGATTGAAGCAGACTGTTTTTTACATAACGTCACTGTGAGTCACTACAGCGCAAACAAAACAGCCTGTAACGACTACTACAGAGTCAGGGCTGTACGTGTTGAGGATGAGTGCTGATCTCTTTATCAGCTGTATTGAGTGAATCACTCATGTAATGAATGATTAGGTCAAAGTACGTGCAGACCCTGTCCTTCATATTGATTTAGTGAAGATGGCGGCTTCTGCTCTCTGAAGGTACACTGACATAATTAAGATTGTTTGCAAACTACAAGTTGAAGACGGATTCACAGACCCACATGCTGGTCCTAGTAGAGATTTAGGCATTTCCCTGGCAGAAGTCCAGTGTTTTATTATTGCAGGGCTTCTGATGTCCCCAAAGCATCTTGAATAGTGTTATTATTTGGTGTTGGCTTGTCCAATATCAAATCTGGTATGGAACAAAAAGGGGGCTGTAATTTATCTCAAAGAGCCTAGTAATACCATTTTTTTGAAAGAACTTATTATTAAGATATGAAACTCTGTAGATCAGTGTTTTCCCGCTGTCACAAGGCTCAATGCTTAGGATGGTCCAATGACCCGAGGCTGGTGTGACAGGATTTTGGGACTATTCACAGGAATCTCTTGCCCTATTGGGTCAGTGTTTCAGTTGTATTGGGAAACACCCAATTGGGTATTGGGTCAGTGTTTCAGTTGCATTGGTCAAGTGTTTTTAACATTTAACTTGAAACATTTATTGGTTGAGTTAACTCATATGTTAATATACCTACCTATTGACATACTAATGCCTACCTTTGTAGTACACTGACAACCACCAAAAACGGGTAGTGATGAGAAAGTCACATGACGAATCAAAGCTCATCAGAAGCAGCTTTTCCACAAGCTGAGAAAGTAGATACAAAAATAAATAAGAGGTGCACAGTGTCATTCACACAAACACTAAACACCATCATAGTAGAACATATGACACTAAAGTAATGCAATAAACATTAATTTAACAACATTAGATGTGATATAAAACCCGAATGTACATAACTGATAAGAAAAATCTAAGAAGAAACATAGTTCTTTCTAGGGATGCATGCCACCATATCAGGCTGATATACTGTATGTTCATTTTTAATAGGGATGCACTGAAATGAAAATTCTTGGCCAAAACCGAAAAAGAGGAAACCAAGGCCGAAAATCAAAACACCGAAAGAAATTATGCCAATTATTAGTACCATTGCATTTATGGCTATGACTGCGTACTAACTTTACTAAAATCAAGGCATTGCAATTGCATAAATTAATATTAAAGTTTCAAAGAATAAATCAATTACAAATTATGCAAATATTTATTTAGCACATTGCAACAATGCACAGTATAAAATAAAATTAAAACTAAAATGTTTAACTTGACCCCACTCATGTGTACATTTAAATAATAATGTCATCACAACATTTCGGCCGTATTGTTTTGGTGATAAAAGTCTTTCGGCCGAAAACCGAAAATGCACTTTTGGGCCATTTTCGGCCGAAAATTGTCAGTGGCCGAATATTCGGTGCATTCCTAATTTTTAATGTTATCGTTTAATGTATTTCAAGCAATTCTGTTAAGAAAATTTGGCCGATAATGGATTATGTCCTTCAGCTGAGACACTTCAGATGTGCACTGTCCACCATGATGGTTTTAAATTGCTTGAAATATGATTGAAATCGCAAAAAATAGTTAAGTGCAACTTGTGCAGGGCAAGTCTGTCATATAGACTACATAAAATTTTAACGAGAACACTATAATTGGGACATGGCTTTTAATGGTGAAACTTTTGTTTTTGTAATCAGGCTCTCAAAAATTTAATTAAAAAAATGTAATTTAGATTTTTCTAATCTAAATTTTTTTTTATATCTTTCAAATATAAAAAATTATCGGTTATTGGTATCTGCCAAAATTTTCATATCGGTGCATCCCTAGTTATTTCAACGAAAATACATCAAATGTGAAGTGCCACACAGGAAATTCTGGGAATGTCAATTTACAGTTTTTCACTGTAAATTTTACAATGACTTGTTTTTCACTTTGAAAAAAAAATAAATTTAGCAGTATTTTACTGTAAAATTGCATTAAATGGTTTTAAAAGGTTAGATCTATTACATTTGTTCACCATATATCGTAAGGAAACTTACTGTTAAACAGATAAACAGGTTTTTACCATGGCACTACTGGTTCAACTGGACCAGTATCACAGATTCGTAACGTTGAGCCCTGCATCACACTCTGAGTTGCACAATAAGAATTTTACATTGCATATTCAGAATGACGCAACCCCTTTCATGTCCTCGGGCACCCGTCTCACTGTATAGATCTTTACATCAGAATTAATCCGTCGACTCTGGCCTTTGACCTTATGGCTTACGAACATGATCTCTTATGAACATGAGTGTGTTGGTGACAATCGCGTCGCAGCGTCCACTTTGGTCACCCGCTCTTTCTCCTTCTCCATGCACCTCCCCTGCATTTTCAATCAGGTCAAGCTGACTGCCTTTGTGGAAGTGTGTGTCTAAAAAAGGAGAGAGGGAAAGAGGACAGGAGACACCGTGGGAGGAGGAATTGGGGGTTTCTGAGCACTCAGGGTTCAGTTTGTTTTTGTAATGAGGTCAGTTATCTTCTGCGGTTTGGAGCCTTCGAGATAAGAAGCATGTGTGTGATTTAAGACTCTGTTTGAGTTTGTCGTCAAAGTGTACTTTTCGAATACTTTGATACATGCACAAACACTCTAGAGAACATCAAAGGGGGTCGAAAAGCGGAAAATCGCAGCAGGGCTCCTAATTTGCCCTTACTGTGCAAAGTTACAGTTTGTACTGTGTTCTTTGCTGAAGCAGCACATTGTGCTGTGGGCAGGTATGCGAGTGTGAGTCCACGTGAGGGGAACACTGTTCCTCCACTCAGGGTAAACACACATCATGTGATGTATCCCGAGCAGCGAGGCAAAGTACAGGGAAATTCATGACTCCACTTAACATTAGCCGACTGGACGGTCACAAATAGCCAGTGGACAGAAGATATCAGAATTACAAAGGTCACGCCGACATAAGTCATGGGGCAAACACATGGATCTCTCAGACATATTTATATTATAGTTTTATGAGCGGATCCTGTCTGGTTTAAAGGCTTATTTTAAACAATTTAAATTTACTTACTTTTTATGTTGTTCCAAACTCGTATGACTTTATTTCTTAAAAAAGGAGATGTTTCGGGGAACGTTCATGCAGCTCTTTTCTATTTAGTGACACTCAGGCTTCCTAAAAGATAAAAAAAGAAAGAAAAGAAAAAGAATAAAAACCCTACTGTAATTGTGGTCCTTATGACTATAAACTACTGTTTGAAAGTTTGGGGTAAGTAAGACTTAATTTTTAAATAAATAATACTTTTATTTGGTAAGAATGCATTACAAATTGATCAAAAGTGACAGTAAAGACATTTATATATCTAGTCTCTGTACTGTGAAGACCCTTGTGGGCGTTCTCAGTGCTGTCGCTCTAATGTTACAGGAACTCTGTCCTGTCTTGCCTGCACTCGAGACCGGTGACATGAGCTCCACTGACTGTCTTGGCTGTCGCTCACGAAATTCGCTGCCTATTTACATTATTAAAAGTCTTACGTCACTTGACATGCTTACATTCTGTCACTAGTGGTCACTGTTGCTGGTGTCCCCGGAAGTCGCCAGCTCTCCATTGAAAATGAATGGAATCATGTCTCTTTTAGGGCCCTATGATTTCTGTGATTCAGAAAATGTGGACGGAATCGCTGAATCCAGTCGTCATAACTGAATTTTCTGTATAACGCGGAATGTCACAGAATTTGTTGAATTTATGAACAAATAAAAAGTTGGTCAGTACACTTAAATCAAATCACCATATAGATTAGTGTCTCAATATTAAACCCCAAAAAGACTATTTAAATATGAATCCTGCATGTTCTTTGTATCTCTGTGTGAATGAATGGCTCAGACGCGCAGATTCATTCATACCGCACATCACGCGTGACGCAGTGTTTTCAGCCTCTGCTGCCTCTCTATATGAGGACACGAGTGCATGAACTTCATCTCCAGAGCCACTCCGAGAGTCACTTCATGAGCATTTTACCATTTTATTTGAGAAAAACTATTATCATATAAACACACAGAAACTCATGGCAACCTGTCAAAATAAGTTCGGCTTAACTTAAAGAAATTGTGACAGAAATAGTCTATATTACTGTTGTACAGTAGAATTTGGCTACGTCTCAATGGAATAATAATACTAACATTAGTAACAATAATAATAATAAATTATTAACTTAATTAACTTTTTAAGGAATAATCACAATTTTTCTTTCATGTTTTAATTTTAACAGTAAAGCTCTGTTGTGCAGCACTTTGACAAAAAATGTTTAATGTCATATGATTAAAAGATAAAATAATGTTTTATGCCTTCATTTGATTGCCAGAAAAATTAAAATACACAACACAGAATTTCTGAAAAAACAAAACATTTCATAAAATTATATATATTTTGTTATCTTTATGAATTCAATAAATTAGACATGCCTTTTGATTTTTAAAATTTATTTAAACCATTAAAATGGAATCCAGAAAACTTAAATCTGGAAAACACAGAATTTGGTAAAAAAAATAATACAGAATTTGAGGGGAAAAATAAAACATTTCATAGGGTCCTAAAAAAATATTATTTTTTAAAACTTTAAATAAATTGTTGCTAAATTGTATGTCATGATTTTAACTAATTAGACAACATTACTTACATTTAATTTAACTATTAAAATAGTCAAACAAATTAAACTTAAAAAAAAAAAAACGAATCTAGAACAGTTAAAACGGAAAGTTAGTTGTTTTCTTATGTCAGTCATCTGACAATCCCTCACTGCATTATCACTGTGTTCATACATCTCCTCCCTGCCTGGTGTGTCTTCCTGCAGGCAGGGCGTTTGCTCTCCCCACCCCACATGAATAACCTCCAACTCTTCCAACTCAGGACAATCTTCCAAACTGTCCCATTCCTAATATTGAGTCACTCCCCTGAAGGGAAGACCTCTTACTCTTTTGTCATTTTTGGTGCTCTGCAGACTTGTGGCCTAAATTAGCCAGTTGTTGTGTGCCGTCTCTCTTTTTAGGCAAAAAGTCAGCAGTCTCGAGTCTCAGCTTTTCCTTTTTTCTGATTTTCAGAGGCATCAGAGATCAAAAGCATCTCATTCAGAGAGTTTCTTTCCCCGTGGGCTTTCAGTC
The DNA here is from genome assembly GCA_003731715.1 of Anabarilius grahami. Lineage (NCBI taxonomy): Eukaryota > Metazoa > Chordata > Actinopteri > Cypriniformes > Xenocyprididae > Anabarilius > Anabarilius grahami. Next base: position 1,817,619 of record RJVU01049825.1, on the reverse strand, counting down.
TAAGTGGGCCACGAGTGCATACGATGAATAAATGAGGGAAATAAAAAGGGTCAAATTCCCCACAGCCTCTGAATCACGCTGAGTTTTAATTTGTTTGTATGCGTTGGCTAACTCCTCATCTCGTCTGTCTAGGTTGCGGTGGTGAAGATGAAACACACCGAGCGTGTTTACGCCATGAAGATCCTCAACAAGTGGGAGATGCTGAAGAGGGCCGAGGTAAAGATGTTTCTGCTTCATTTGTTAGATCTTTCTAAAATGGTTGCAAATATGTTAAAAATAAAAACTAGCAACAATTCAAAATGTCTTTGCCAGCACAGATGTGAATTTTATATGAATCTTAACCACCAACAAATGACTCTTACGAACAGGTTCTTTTTAACTAGTCAGTCGTAATGATTCACAAAACTCAAACCTACAAGGGAGTTGGCACTCAATCAGACTCACTCATTCAGTGAATCATTCAGATCGATTATTGTGTCCTTCACTGAACCACACCATTTTTTATTTATTTTTTTTGGTTGGTTATGTGCAACTTGAAATGAACCATGAATCATTGTTTACTTTAGATTCGTCAGACTTAAAGGTTTCATCAGACAGTTCACCCTAAAATGAAAATTATCCCATAATTTACACACTCTCAAGCCATCCTATGTGTATATGATTTTCTTCTTTCAGTCAAACGCAATCAGAGTTATATTAAAAAATATCCGGGCTCTTCCAAGCTTTATAATGGGAGTGATAATCACTGGCTTCCGTACGCGAGTCGAGTGTCAAGCTTCTTCCTAATAGCTTGATGACTGCAATCACACCTTTCTAGTGAAGTCTATTGAAGTGCAAGGTCATGTTCCTTTCTACTCCAGCTCTTTCTTGCCCCAGTTTCAGCCCGATCAGTCCTGACAGTGCCCACGGGCCTCCCAGAGGCCTGTCAGGAGAACTTTTGTCACTGTGGCTTGTCAGTAATCCTCTTTGAGCTTTACTGGGCTCTCTTTAGTCCTCCTCACATGTCCAGAGCCCCAATTCAAACAGAATCTAAGACTAACATCTGAAATGTGGATGTATTTTAATTCATTGAATGAGTTACCCAATCGTTCTGTACCGCCTAAAAACTAGAACTGCACAATTAATTGAACATATTAAAAAACGTGTATGGGGCATATTAAAAAAATGAACGCTCTTCAGTATTAAAGCAAAATAGGCCTGAGGGTTTAACTGGAATGCCTAAAAATGACAAATGTTAACACGTGTATTATTTTTCTACAATAAAATTTGAATCTTCAATATAATGATGATGATTTTTATTACTAATATTTTATTAGATGTTGTTAATAATAATGTTAATTAAAATAATAAAATTCTAATGGTGATAATAATAATAATAATAATGGCAGTAAAATAATTTAATACATTTCTACTCTTCAATACGTCATGCGTCAGGTCAAAGTTTACTCTTCCACCGGAACTAGACTTGTGTACGGAAGCCAGTGATTCTAGTTTATTAAGTTATAAATATGGATATTTTTCTTCAGAAGGCCTTTATTAACCCCCTGGAGCCATATGGATTTTTTTTAATGATGAATGGATGTACTTTTTTGGGCTTCAAAGTCTATTACTATTCACTGCCATTTATAAGGCTTGGAAGAGCCAGGATATTTTTTTTTAACTCTGATAATGTTCGACTGAAAGAAAAAAGTCATAAACACCTTACATAATCTTACCCTTTCATATTAGTCTTATTGTTGATTGATTGTTTATCTAACAATGTGCATTTAACTAAATGAAGCTGAAGCTGAACCAATGGCTCCTGAGACATTTTTTTAGTCTAGAGTCCAGGTGCCAGTAGTAGTAGTAGTAGTAGTAGTAGTAGTAGTAGTAGTAGTAGAATATCGACCAAAATCCACTTTCAAGTTCAGGTCCATTATAAAAGGAACTGGGCTGCTGTGTCAAAGCACAGTGTTGGATATAACAAAATTTTTATTTTTTTTTTTTAATGTTTTGATTTAACAAGTTTCTTTGCAACTTATGTAGACGGCGTGTTTCCGAGAAGAGAGGAACGTCCTGGTGAATGGAGACTGCCAGTGGATCACCACCCTTCATTACGCTTTCCAGGATGACAACTACCTGGTGCGCATCTCCGTCCCTACATGCACTTATTCTTATAGCACTAACTGAACTTTAGCCATCATTTACCAAATTTAAAAACCTCAACTGTCACATTTTAAAACCTAAACAGTAATTTTAGAATTAATTGTATACTATTACAATAATTCTTAATATTTTAAATTGGCATTTATTTTTTTTTAAATTGTAATTTTAGTTTGATGTTT
>RJVU01049825.1:1772714-1815052 GCA_003731715.1 Anabarilius grahami | reverse complement strand
TGCATGAATAACATCAATTCTGGGTGTTATTGAAACATAAGCTATAAAGATAAAACCTGTAAGCATGTAGGCTATGAAATTAATTATTTTTATTTATTGAATTATTTAATTACTTTATTTAACTACGTTCATAAATGAAATGGCATATATAATGTTGTTAATATATAATTTCTAGGGATGCACTGATATGAAATTTTGGCCGATACTGATAATAATACTGATACTGATAATTCTTTATATTTGAAAGCCGATAACCAATATATTGGCCGATAAATCTAAATTAAATACATTTTTGAGAGCCTAATTACAAAAACAGTTTCACCATTAAAAGCCATGTCCCAATCACACTATTATAATGTTCTCATTATAGTTTTATGGTGCTTATATGACAGACTTGCGCTGCACATGTTGCACTTAACTGTATTTTCCTTTTTGAAGTGATTTCAATCATATTTTAAGCCATTCAAAAACATCATGGTGGACAGTGCGCATCTGAAGTGTCTCAGCTGAAGGAAATAATCCATTATTTATCAGCCATATATTCTTATCAGACCGATAACGATAACATTAAAAATGAACATATATCTGCTGATACTGTTATAGTGGCCGACATATTGTGCATCCCTAATAATTACATGATGTTTAAATAATTATCAAGGAAATTAAGGGAAAAAATTGACCATGATTAAAATGGCATGTTTATCAGAGTGACTGATGCTGATTATTTGTAACGCAACCTCTGATAGCGCAATCCTCAAACACACTAATCCAGAGTACTGCATGTTACAACACAATGCGTTCTGTGATTGTGTGATAAATATATGCTAATCATGCTACTCTTTGATGTCTGAAATCATGAAGTGCTGAGTCAGTGTTTGTGTAATTAAATGGTGTTGTGTGATAAGAGATGATAATGTCTCCTCTTGCAGTACTTGGTGATGGATTATTATGTGGGCGGCGACCTGCTGACTTTGCTTAGTAAATTTGAAGACCGACTCCCAGAGGAAATGTCCAAGTTCTACGTGGCAGAGATGGTGCTCGCTATCCACTCCATCCATCAGCAGCGCTATGTACACAGGTGACATGACTGTGTGTTTGTGTGTGTGAAGAGGCAATTAAAGGGTTTGTTCACCCAAACATAAATATTATCCAATGATTTACTCACCCTCAAGCCATCCTATGTCTATATAACACCCAATCAGAGATCTATTTAAAAAATATTTTGAAAATATCCTGGGTCCTTCAAGCTTTATAAAGATAGTGAAGGGAAGGCCCAAAAAAAATGCATCTATCCATCATAAAAGTAATCCATACGACTCCAGGGGGTTAATAAAGGCCTTCTGAAGTGAAGCGATGGGTTTTTGTAAGAAAAATATCCATATTTAAAACTTTATTAACTATAATAACTTGCTTCTGACAGACGGCTGTACGCATCGATTTGTGGACATTTACATTTAGGCATTTTATCCAAAGCGACTTACATTGCATTGAAGGAATACTTTTTTTTTTTTTTTTTTTTTTTTAAATCAGTTCATGCATNTTTTTTTTTTTTTTTTCTTTTTTAAATCAGTTCATGCATTACCTGGGAATCGAACCCATGACCTAGGCATTGCTAGCACTGTGTTCTGCTGTTTGAGCTACGTGAATACAATCCTGTCCATTTGTGCTGGTCTTTTCAGCAGGGTTTTGATTTGTTCTGAGAATTATATTTACCAGCACCTAAAAGTTGTGTAAAAAGCAAACTGTGGTTGGTCACTTTAAATATCTGATTGCCTCTTCCTGTCTAAGTGGGCTGTTTTTAGCCAAAATAGGCTGCAGTGTGGGCCAGACTTTATGCCTGTAGTCATGTTTTTTTCTTTTAACACAAGACTAGATCCAGACAAAACATTTCAAACAAGATCTGCTGCCCAATGTAGTATTTTGCCCACGTGTTTGAACATGTACTCACAAGCAAGACGGAGTGGTTATTGGCCTTGTTTGAGTGATGGGCACACTGGAGATCAACAGCACCCCACCCACGTCCACTCCCAGATGAAACATTTAATGAACTGACCGCAGATGGCCGTGGTGTTCTGGGCTGCAGATCTGTTCAGGTTCAGGGGCCTCTTCCTGGCTGCTTGTCCTGGGCTGCCATCCGGTCCAGCTGAGCCCCCTCTTCCTTCCTTCTGTGGAAGATTACGAGGGCTCTTCCTCTGATACAGTAGTGACGTTAAAGGGGTAGTTCACCAAAAATTTAACGTTTGCTCACCCTTGTGTGATTTACAACCATTAAAATTAAACTTGTGATACGGTTTAGTGATTATCAAATCGTGAAGTCTGCGATTCAATTAAATATATGCGCTGTATGTTTCAGAGTGAAGCGTATCAATTTTACATGTGAGCAAGTCATGATCTGGTGTTTTCAGTGTTTCAGAGCACCTCAGTTGACAGCAAATGCTGCTCTGCACGAACTCTTCTCTGTATGTGCTTTGAGTTTGAGATGCTTATAACGTGCATTTAGGACCGTATTTAACGTGTATTTAACATGCGGCAACCATCTTCTCCAACTTGCAATAAGTTGTCAACAAAAAAGAAGCTTTAAAGGATTAGTTCACTTCAGCATTAAAATTTTCTGATAATTTACTCACCCCCATGTCATCCAAGATGTTCATGTCTTTCTTTCTTCAGTCGAAAAGAAATGAAGGTTTTTGAGGAAAACATTCCAGGATTTTTCTCCATATAGTGGACTTCACTGGGGTTCAACGGGTTGAAGGTCCAAATGTCAGTTTCAGTGCAGCTTCAAAGAGCTCTACATGATCCCAGACGAGGAATAAGAGTCTTATCTATACCTTTAAAAATCCTGGAATGTTTTCCTCAAGAAACTTCATGTCTTTTCAACTGAAGAAAGAAAGACATAGACATCTTGGATGACATGGGAGTGAGTAAATTATCAGAGAATTTTAATTTGGGAGTGAACTAATCCTTTAAATCAGGTGCGTAGGGGAATTTCTACCACAATAACAATCTAAATTTCTCTTTCTCGCACAAAACTATCAGATTTCTTCACAAGACTTGGATTATAGTTTACAAGTCATTCAAACTACTACTATGATGATGCTCTGGTGTTTTGTTTTTTTTGTCACTTTTGAGGCTTAACAGCACCAATCCCTTTACATTTTAATTGAATGGAAAAGAACAGCATGAACATTCTTCAAAATATCTCCTTTTCTTTCACTGACGAAAGAAAGTCATAAATGTTTGTAATGACATGAGGCTGAGTTAATGATGACTTTATTTAATTTTATTAATGGACAAACTATCCCTTTAACTCTATTCCTACAGCAGCCTTTTAAACTCGTCCCATCATTCTCACCAATAGTAGCCAGCCTGTCAGGCCAAAGCAGCTGACTAGTGTCACGATAGCGCTCGTAAACATGTGTGTCCACTGTACAACCCTTCTTGCTTATACTGACACCCAGTGAGGTTGTGAATGGTGTGGTTTGTGTGTGTGTGTGTGTGTGTGATGAGTTTTGACACCATGTTTACTCTGTACCCGCTGTGCTCGCCATGGTGCCAGGGCTGTGAATCAGAGGGCACAGTGTGTGTGGCCCAGTCGTGGAGAGACAGGGACTGAGTGTGTGTGAAAGGGGGATGGTGAACAAAGGCAGGCTGTTTACATGGAGAGCAGGGCATGGCTGGGCATGGAGAAACAGCCACCCTGGAGAGCTGCTGTCAGGGTGGGTTGCCCACTGGAGTAATAACACCTCAGTGCAGGGCTGCGTCAGCTGTGGGTTTTTTCTCCTGTGTCAGAGGCATTTTTATAGTGGTGGTCCTCAACTGGTGGGTTATGACCCAAAAATGGGCCACAAATCTGTTCTGAATTCTCAATGTGAATAATATGCAACCTACCTAATCGTCACTATTGGGCAGAAACTTTGTATCTTTATATTTCGTCATTTTTTTAATACTAATTTATAGTTTTATTCAGCAGGATGCATTAATTTGATCCAAAGGGTCCGTAAAGACATTTTTAATGTTAAAAAAAATTTATATCATGGTTTCCACCAAAATATTAATCAGCACAACTGTTTTCAACATTGATCATAATAGTAAATGTTTCTTGTGTAGCAAATCAGCATATCAGAATGATTTCTGAAGGATCATGTGACACTGAAGACTGGAGTAATGATACTGAAAATTCAGCTTTGATCACAGGAATAAATTATTTTGAAACATTTTTAAAATAAACTGAATAAAATGTATATATATATATATTTTTTAAAGTAATATTTCACAATATTACTTTTTATCTTTTTTTTTATACTGTATAGTTGATCCAATAAATGCAGCCGAAACTTTTAAATAGGTAGTTTATGTATGTATGTATGTATCCACACCCACGTACACAGCATTTATTAGTTTTTGTTAATGTTAGTTAATAAAAATACAGTTGTTCATTAATATTAGTTCACAACTTTAATTTAAGTGTATTAGAAAATGTTAAAATGAACATTTAAAATTAAAAAAATGCTATAGCCATAGAAGTACTGTTCATTGTTAGTTCATGTTAACCAATAGTTTATGTAGTTAACCCATGTAAACAAATGAGATCTTATTGTAAAGTAATATCCATTATTTTGGAGCAGATTCATCAGCCATTTAGTAGAAACCTGTACAGGTTGCGTGATATCCTCTTATCCTCAGAAACCAAAACTCTGCTTAATGGTTTAAAAGACAAAATAATACAACCCAGACTTCATTAAATACAAGTGAACATGGTTTGTGCTGACCACATTGTGTTTGTGTAACTACAGAGAGCATGAAACCACTGAAATTCAAGAGACGTTTTAGAAACCAAAATTGTAGATTTTTCTATTCAGTCCATGTCATGTTAGCACTTTTACATATTAGTGGGCCCATGCAGTTCATTTAATTATATTAATTATAATAATAATAATAATCTTTAATGACATTTTTGTGTGCAGAGAACATTGTGGTGCAGATAAATCTGAGTCGTGAAGCTAAACAGGTTGAGAAGCGCTGCTTTTGAAAGTTCCTCTTGAATGATTTCATCATTAAATATTGTGTTTTCTGTTCCCACAGGGATATAAAACCAGATAATGTGCTACTGGACATGAACGGTCACATCCGTCTCGCTGACTTCGGCTCCTGTCTGAAGATGATGCAAGATGGCACGGTGAGTATGTGATGAAGGTCCCAACTTTGAACTGCACTGTCAGTCTAAAACCAGAGCCTGTTTGTCATCCTTTCAGGGTGGTCTCCATCTGTTGGGTGAGAGCTCTGCCCCTACCCTCTCCTCTCTCTGCTTCTGACATTAATAGAGCTGCTTTTGGCCCTGATGCCCTTGAAGGGGAGGGCTAATTAGAAAGGCCCGTCGCTGCCCACCCCTCTGGCTCACAGACTGATGAGTCACCATAGTGCACTGATAACAAGACCAAGGCCAAAACGGCTTTTATCTACTGCTCTGTGTGTGTGTGTGTGTGTGTGCGTCATTTGCACCAGCAGCATGTGGAAGGGCAGAACAGGGCTTTAGTTTTTCAGCTGCACATGTGCTGTGTTCCACCAACTGAGCAGATCCCTGTATATTTGCTGATCTTTCTTTTTTATTTAGATATTGAGTAGAGATTATAGGGCTGCACTAGGCTTGCTGTGATAGTCGGTGTTGACGGTGTTACCCGTGTTCAGCCGTCACTTGCCCACCGCAGCACCACCTCCACGATCGTTTTGATCTTTTATAGTAATAAAAATCATTTAGTTCAGTTAGAAAACAGACACTACAATTAAAAACTGAATGCATCTGCTCAATGCAGTGTGCCGAACAAGAGTCGCAGCAGGAGTCAGATTTCATTTATCAGAAGTGAGGAGCTGACTGATAAGACGATGGCAAGATTTTTGGATTTTTGCAATATATTGGATTTAAAGGATGAGTTCACTTTCAAATGAAAATTAGCCCAAGCTTTACTCACCCTCAAGCCATCCTAGGTGTATATGACTTTCTTCTTTCTGATGAACACAATCTGAGAAATATTAATAAATATCCTGACGCATCTGAGCTTTATAATGGCAGTAAGCGTTACTAAACAAGTATGAGCTGACAAAAGTGTCTCCATCCATCATAAACGTACTCCACGCGACTCCGGAGGGTTAATAAAGGCCTTCTGAAGCGAAGCGATGCGTTTGTGTAAAAAAATATCCGCATTTAACAAGTTATGAAGTAAAATATCTAGCATCCGCCAGAATATCTAGCTTTTTGCCCCAGTTGTGCAGCTCTACAAATAAGCAATCTGTGATTGTGATAGTTTTATAGACGTATGTTATATATTGCTTTAAGGCTATATAGTTCTCTCACTATCTTTCAGTGTTATCTTCAGTAGACAGTCTTTGCCTTCTCAGCAATTAAACATTTTACAAAAATAACCGGAAGTCAAGATGTATTTTGAGTGCTTTTGTGTGTCACATGTTTTATGAGTGAGATTGAGCAAGACTTGGCATGGTGAAATATTATGTGTCTAGATTGTTCTTTAAAGTATTGTTGTTGTGCAATTTTCAAAGTTAATGTGTCTAGAGTACACTACCATTCAGAAGTCTCATATAAGTTTCGTCTGTTCACCAAGGCTGCATTTATTTAATCAGAAATACAGTAAAAATTATGAATTTTCAGCATCATTACTGTCACATGATCCTTCAGAAATCATTGTAATATTCTGTTTTGGTGTTCAAGAAACAATTATTATTGTCAATGTTGAAAATAGTTATGTTGCTTAATATTTTTGTGGAAACCACAATTGTTGTTTTTTTTAATTCATCAAAGAATCTTGAAAAATTGTTTTATTTGAAATGGAAATCTTATGACAATATATCTTTACTGTCACTTTTGATCAATTGAATGCATCTTTCTTTTAAAAAAACAAAATCGTACACTTTTGATCGGTAGTGTACATGCACTCTTATGGGTTTTTTTCCATGCTTTCGTCGCATTTAATTGCAAACGAAGACCTCTCCAGCCTTGTTTATGATTTTACTTCCTTTCATCTCTTGTGCAGGTCCAGTCGTCAGTGGCTGTGGGCACACCAGACTACATCTCTCCAGAGATCCTGCAGGCCATGGAGGACGGCATGGGGAAATACGGGCCGGAGTGTGACTGGTGGTCTCTAGGCGTCTGCATGTATGAGATGCTCTATGGCGAGACACCTTTCTATGCCGAATCCTTGGTGGAGACCTACGGAAAGATCATGAACCATGAGGTGAGACGCTTCATCATTGTGTATTTCTAGTATTTGTCCAGTTTACATGTTTCCCACCACTGAAACATTTGCATCTTGGGGATTTCTCATGATAGAAAAAGCATGAACCACAGTGAATCAGTTTAAAAATCTGTATTTATAGCCAATACAAACTAAAGCTCAAGGTAATTATCTTGACAAATAACATTCCGCCTGTAACTCCTTTGGGACACATAACATGGCTCATAAAATCAGGACTGCACTAATTTTATTTAGGCCACTACTCAGAGTAGTATTTTTCTTTTCATTAGGTGCCAAGCACCCAAGGTGTTTAGGCACCTATTGTAATCATTGATGTTCATATTATTATTTTTCTTCTTCCGTTTCCACTCAGGAAGTCTAAAGCAGCCCATAGAACCACTTGCGGGACAGTTATGAAATTTGGCACTCAGATAGAGGACAGTCTGGACTGTTACCATAGCAAATTTGTAGTCTCTAACTAAATCCCTTTAGCACTAACAACTGTCCAAAGTTTTACTCACATTAATAACTTTTGAACCGTAAGGATGCCTAATTTCCCTGCCACTTTTTCAAACTCCTCCTAGTCCATTGCTCTGATTTACAGGAAAATTGACCCGGATCATCTTCAGATGGGGTCAATGAAAAGTTAAGGGATTCAAGATGATTTGTCAAACCGTTTTCGAATAATACACAAACAAATTTTACGTAGCGTTTACGAAAATAGACGTTAGGCTGTAACTCCGCAACGCTTTATCATATTCAGACCAAAATTGGTACATGTCATCACAAGCATGACCTGAGGCTACATGCTGCATTAGGTTCGGGGCGGCATGCTGAGTCGAATGATATACAGTTTTCCCATATCGGCCATATTGGACGTCCGCAATTTTGGATTGTGTAGTAAAATTATATTTTTTCACAAACGCATTAACGTATCGAAATGAAACTCTGTATGGGTCACTGGCACGATGCCCTGAAGGAGTCTGAGAAGTTTAGAGCAATATTCACATACTTATAACATGCTAGGTTTGGCCTAATGGTTCGTGCAACATTGTTATTTAGCATTTAAGCAACTTTCGTGAATATCTTCAAAACCGTTAGTCCAATCAAGATGAAACCATTGAGGAAAATCAGGAACATAGGTTGTTGACAACATGTTAATGGCCAAATGTCAGAATTTTGATAGTAAGTGGCAAATCATTTTTTATGTTATGTATGTAACTCAAATTGAATGAAATATTTTCACCAAATTTGGCACGCTTATGTATGGGGGCACTCTGAGGACACACAAAAAAAGCAGTGGGACTGCACCACTTGGTGGCACAATAATTGAACAAAACATGAAATTGGCTCTAACTACAGTACCGTTGGTCTGATTGACTTCAAAATTGGCCCCAATGGCCCCTTAATTGCTGCTTGCAGCTATATTTGGTCTATGGTTTTGTTCCTTAACCAAAGTGGAATATCTGGACAAATTGATGTTGAATGTAAACTGGTCTAATTTGCACTATTTAGGAGCGTTTCCAGTTCCCTTCCCACATCACGGATGTGTCCGAGGAGGCTAAAGACCTAATCCAGCGGTTGATCTGCAGTAGAGAGCGCCGGTTAGGTCAGCAAGGCATTGAGGAGTTCAAGAAGCACCCCTTCTTTTCCGGCATCGACTGGGACAACATCCGCAACACAGAGGCACCGTACATTCCTGACGTCAGCTCTCCCTCAGACACCTCCAACTTTGATGTAGACGATGATGTCCTGAAAAACCCGGTTGGTTTAACTCTGAAATGCTTTTTTTGTTAAAGAAAAAGTTATTTTTGTTACATAATACATCAAGAACCTGAAGCCTTGATTATACTTTGTATTTGACCTTTGACTTCTTCCATTTCCACCCTGCAGGACATTGCTCCCCCAGTATCTCACACGGGTTTCACCGGGCAGCACTTACCCTTCGTGGGCTTCACCTACACCACAGAAAGCTGTTTCTCAGACCGTGGCAGTGTGAGGAGGGTGGCACTGGTGGATGGAGGCGCCGGGGAGGATCTCCCGGATGGGGGTCTGCAGGTGGAGGCCTTTGAGAAGAGGATTCGCTGTCTGGAGCAGGAGAAACAGGAGCTCAACCGTAAACTGCAGGGTAATGAATAACTTTATCTTAGGAGAACACAATTAAAAGGTTTGCTCACCCAAAAATGAAAATTCTGTCATCAATTACTCACTAAACCTGAGAGATTTCTGTCCCTCCATTGGAAAATGTATGCCACCAAAACAGTTCAGAAAGTCCATAAAGATAAATTAAATCTGTTCCTTTTATGAAGTGATCACTTCTCTTCAGCATACTTGGATAATACCCAACCTTTTTGCTCACAAGTCACTGTGGCTAGTGGTTTTCCAAAGTTACTAGCCACTCAGCATTTTCACTGGCCACAATTTTACATCGATATCATGGGGGAAAACTGCCATATAGACATTTTTAATATTTTCTCATAATTTGGTAGCAGGTACATTTGGCTGCTGTCACTTTAAGACCTGACGCACAGATCCATTATACTGTTACACATGCGTTTTCTTTCTCAACTGTTTACGCTCACTTAAAACAAACTGACTGTGTTTACATAAGTACTCGCCAAGACCGGCATTTTGACATTATTTTGTGTGTATTTGACTGTTTAAGTGCAATAAGCAGCAAAAAATAACTCAATTTAGTACTGAGAGGTGAATTTATGTGGTGCACTTTGGGTGTGGGAACAAAATCTGTGGGAATGAGTAAAATTATGCGCAATTCCACGCTGAAATTCAAGCCCTGTAACACCAACAATATTCATCCAGAGCAAATGAAACGAGTGAGTGAGGGGAGGAGGGTTTGTGTGTTGACTCGCTGTCAAGAGAGATGAGAGAGAGAGAGAAAGAGCTGCTGGTATCATGTGTCTATTCTGTGAAAAATGAGTTTCAGATATTTCAGTATTGAAAAATCTATATTTTTGACAACACTACATTGCACTTAGTTTATTATTTCAGAAGTCTTTTTTATAAGACTACAACTGAAAAATGTGTATATATATATATATATAAAACTCAACCATACCACTGCTGAAATTGGCGGTTGTTAATGTCAAGCCCTGATTATACCGCTCGATTCATATGGATTTCTTTTACAATATCTTGACGAACCTTTTGAAGCATCAGTGTGTTGGTTTAATGGACTTTCAATTGAGCAACAGAAATCTCTCTGATTTCATTAAAATATCTTCATTTGTGTTTTGGCGTTGGACTGACTTCATGTAGACTTCATGGAAGTGACTTGGAAGTGTGTTTGGAACATCATGAGGGTGAATAAATACTGAAATAATTTTCATTTTTGGGTGAACTCACTTTAAACCGTTGTAATAACATCTAGTAGTGTTATTAGTTCTGTTTCATTTTTGTAAATGCATCAGTGAATTGTTTTCTGAGTATATAATGATTGTTTGTTTCACACGTGATTTCCTAGAATCCACTCAGGCTGTTCAGTCGCTCCATGGCTCTGGGCGTGGGGCCGGCACACTTGGTCGTGATAAAGAGATTAAAAAGCTCAATGAGGAAATCGATCGGCTCAAAAAGAAACTAGCAGGTAATGGGTCTCTCAATCATTGTCAATGGATATATGATATGATAAAGTCTGTTAACTTATGATTCATGTCAGTGTACTCCACACGCGCCTACATTATAGATTAACTGAATTCATAGGAAAGTGCTTTGATAAGAAAATTATTACGATTATAAGTCATCACTGTTTCCACTTATCAGAATTTCTTAATTTGATTATTTGGCTGTTCATTTGTGTCAGCTAATTAATCACATTCAGCTAACTCTCCTGTCCCTCCTCAGACTCTGATAGGCTGGAGCACCAGCTTGAGGAGGCAGTGACTCTTCGACAGGACTTTGAAAGTTCCTCCACCAAACTAAAGGCCCTGGACAAGCAAGTCAGAGCCCTCAAGCAGGAGAAAGAGGATATACATAAGGTATGATTGACTAGAGAGTTGAATTACCAGCCAAAATGGAAGAGAGATTATGCTCATGAATTCAGCCCCCTAAACATTTGATCAGGTTCCTTCCTGGATGAAACATTTCTGCTTCCTCTTTACGATTCCAGTTCCTTGAAGGTTCCATTAACAATTCTTTTTGTACTTTGAGGAAGAAATATTTAGAAACGAATTTCGATTTCATTGGCAAGTGATGAGATGCACTGAATATTGCAAAATATAGATTTTTAGTGATTTCTATTATTATTTACTACATTTTGTCAAATGAACAACCAGATAGTAGCTAGACTAATTTAAGTCTCACGTGCATTAAAGTCTGCATGAAATTCACTGCAACTATTTTTTAAATCCATATTACTGATCTTTTTATTTATTTATTTTTATCTTTTATAGTGTTTTTATACTTTTATAGCTCCTGCAAGTATCCAATCAACAACCAATGCGTAGAACCAAGTCCCACCCTACATTTTTCTTCTTTTCCGTTAATCCCTTACACGCGGATGTACATCACAATTGGGGTTGCAAAATTCTGGAAATTAACAGCAATTTATGGGAATTAAAAGGAACAAACTGGAAATTGGCAAAATTGTAGGTTAGACTATAACAGGAAACTTAAATGTAGTTGAAATCTTGGTTAAAACAACCAGATTTAATTCAATTGAATTTCTACCCTGCACATTCCTCAATCACATGTGGGGAATGTTAACATTCCTCAATCACAGACGTTGAGTGGCGACCCAACATAGTACCAAAAAAAAGCAAACAAAATGTCTTAAAATCAAACATTTCAATGTCTTCATTTAAAATGATTTATTTTATTTTAAAGAGGCTATATTATTTTAAGAGGCTTTTTTTTATTGACAATGTGTGAACAGCTTGCAATGAAACTTAAAAACAAGACCTTCTCCGACTTCCTAGGTTGTCTGTGAAAGCTGACATGATGTCGGTGAATCACATTCAGTCTCTGTTTTGGCCGAGCCTCACTCATGTCACTATGGAGTGTGTGTGAGCATGAGCAATAAGTTGCTGGCTGCAGATCATTTAACGGCCACCGGTGTCACTAAAAACAAGGGTCTCTGATTTCTATATGTAGCCTCTTTAAAATAAAATCTATATACACTACTGTTCAAAAGTTTATGGGCTATAGATTTTTTTTTTTAAAGAACTTTGAAAGAAATCCCCAAAACTACATGATCCCCAAATCTACATGATTATGCTGGATACAGTTAAAAATTTTATTTTATAAAATTTGTATTAGTTTGCATGCATGTCTGCTTATGACTTTATGCTTGTATATGACAAAGTTTGTATAAATTATCTGAAATTTCCAATTAATCCCCTTTATTTCCTGTAAATTCTTGTTAAGTGTCCAACTTGGAATATTCCCAAAATTCCGCAGCTTAACTTCCCATGGAAAGTTTCCGGAAATGTACCTGGAAATTTTCCACTCCTTTGCAACTCTAATCACAATGTAGAACAAAAGATCTGCCACTACTTCAGTTTCATCGTGACTAAGTAACACAACAGTAAATTGTTAGCTTTACGTGTTTGATTCATGCTCCAGAATCGTTTTGACTACACTGGCCATTCTGTATAGTTTTGGTAAAAACTACACTGTTCAGAATAAGAACAGGTTCTCAGTTGTCAGTACAGAGATGCTGAGGTGTAAAAATCCCATGAACACCTTCAGAATTAGTGTTGTCATACACTGTTAAATGAATGACAAAATGGCCAGAGAATGGTTCTTCCTCCTCTCTCCTGTCCTCGTGCTGAAGATAACACGTCCTCTTCAGCCTTATTGAATCAGGAAGTTCAAAAACACTGTGCTCGTTCATCAAGATTAATGTCATCACCCCCTCACATAGGAGCATGTCAAAATTCTCACTGCACATCACATTTTTAGCTAATCACATTTGTCCGGCCATCTCACTTGACCCTGAGCCCCAATTGTCTCGTACCCGCCGAAGCTCAGCATGGCTGATGTATGAGATCCATTCAAGTCTGTTTTCAGTCAAAATACTTCCTGTAAGGTTTGTCTGTGTTCATTTCACTTCCTTACGAGCGTGTGTCCCGTTCTTTTAGCACATAACTCCCAATTCTCTTGACGATTTCTATTTCTCACTCAGCCTCTTTTTCAGTCCTTTCTCTCCAGGCGCGGCTGCTCTTTCTTTTTCTCTCCTATCCGCTGCTCCTCTCACACAGTTGGACCCGCGCATCTGTTTCCCTGCTATCGTTTTAATATCTTCAACCTGATTTATTCGTTCCTCTCCCTTTCCAGCAACTGGTGGAGTCTCTGGATCGCCTGAAGTCTCAGACCAAGGAGCTGAAGGACGCCCACCAGCAGAGGAAGCTGGCCATGCAGGAGTTCTCTGATCTGAATGAGCGCATGGCCGAGCTGCGCTCGCAGAAGCAGCGTCTGTCGCGACAGCTGCGGGACAAGGAGGAGGAGATGGAGGTGGTGATGCAGAAGATCGACGCCATGCGCCAGGACATCCGCAAAACCGAGAAGGCCCGCAAGGAGGTGAGGAGCATGATTGAAGGAGGTCACGCACCCCCTCTTGTAATGTTATGACTGTTTTGGATGTGTTTTCAAAGTAAATGGAGATGAATTACCAGGGGCTTTCAATCAGGAAGATGTATCCACGTTGCATGTGTCATCCTGGTATTCCGAACCGGTGCCGTCCGGCTCCCGCCGGGTGTTTATTACTCATCGTCATCGTGTTAACACCCCCGGGGCTGACTGAGGGCACAGATGAAAACAAGGCCTTGGAATGCGCCACATTTTTGAAGTTCATCAGTCACGCTCCAGAGAGAGGCAGGCTCAGCAGCTCCAGATCTCCCTAGACGACAGCAGGAATGTCTTCACACCCCTTCCCGCCCCTCCTGTCCCTGCAGGCCAGCCTCACGGACCCCATGACCTCCTCTGGACCGCAGTGTCTAACTCGAGCCAGATGGGCGACACTGACCGCAGCGCAGGCCCACTGCTGGCTGCAGCTGGATTCAGACCCTCCCCCTTTTTTACACTTTTATTTTCTTTTATGTTTCTTTTCTTTGTCTCCCATGCACAAGACTTTAGGCAGAAGTGTCTCTTGGGGCAAATTATTTTTTTTTTGTGAAGTCTTAATGTCAGGAAGACTCAAAAGACATGGCTCAAAGAAAAAAATTTCACACGGGGCGTGTGCCGTTAAAATTAGGTCAAGATTGAAGGGTTTATGAGAGTGTCTATACGAGTCCTTGTTTTTTTTTTTCTCTCATATTGATTGTTTTTCTTGTGTGTGTGTGATAGCTGGAGTCTCAGCTGGAGGATGCGCGTGCCGAAGCCTCTAAGGAGCGTAAGCTCAGAGAGCACAGTGAAGTCTACTCCAAACAACTGGAGAGTGAGCTGGAGACACTCAAGGTCAGAGGTCACTCATTCATACACTGCCTCTCTACTGACTTCAGCCAGCTTGTGAATCTTTCATTGGTGAATCTCATGGTAACAAAATACTGTTAATGAAGAGTAAAAATGGTATACGTAAAAATGGTGATTATAAAAAATAAAACTTTATTTATTGTAATACCTTTATTTATAAAAGTCCCCCTGTAGTCAATAATTCTCATTCTCAACTCATCTTTGATCACCAAAATGACATATTTAAACTTTTTTTTTTTCCTGTGGAAAAAAAATTCTTAATGCCTTAAAATAGCTTGAATGTAACTCTACACCCTTGCTTCATTTAGTATACGTGGATCAATGAATATGCTAATTAGCCCCGCCTCCACTCACTCGCTCGAGCTCTGAGATCTCACTCGGTCAACTTTACTGTAGTAAACACTGCACAATGGTATCGCTTTTTACAAAGTCGGACACATGACGATAATTAATATGATTAGCCTTTTGCTTGACCATGTTATCAAACAGCTAATAATGTGTTGCTAATGTTACACAAACCATGTTCCTGTTCACCGTCTGTCTGCCCTCTAACAATCAGTATCCTTAGAATAATGTTTTGAACAACTCAGAATGTCAGTGGAGAAAGGCATATATAGTTCATCATAATATACATCATACACCCGCCATATTGCTAAATCTACTTGATCTACTTGAAACAAAAATATTCCGGGATAACCTGGCTTCTCTTGAGACTCTCCTGATTCTTATTCATTTCTTCTGATTTTTGGCATGTTCTTTGTGACAGCTATTTTCAGAGATTCACTATTTTCCTCTTCCATTCATCTGTTCATTAGCTTCCTCAGGTGTTTCTTCTACAGGCCTTCCACCCTGTTAACCTCAAACATCGCCTTACTTTCCCTCCTGTCTTTCTTTTCCCTCATGCCTTGTGTAGGATATCCTGTGGGGTTATTTTTAGCAGGATGTTCCTGCTTTGTTTTATGTTTTTTCCATCAAGACTCGCTCTCTCCTTTTGTCTCCTTGCTCACTCTTCCTCTGCTCTCCATTGATATGTGTCTGTTTGTAAATGGTATTAGGGCTTTAAATACATTCAAATCAATCCATATTTTTACTGAAATAAATGTACTGAATTAAAATCTCAGGATGTATCTGATTTAGATTGTTTGATTCTTGTTCAGGTGAAGCAGGGAACGGGTCGCTCCTCAAGCCTCGGTTCCGAGACTCAGCAGGAGCTCACCAAGGTGAAGTCGGAGCTGGATAAGAAGGTGTTGTTCTATGAGGAGGAGCTGGTGAGACGTGATGCCAGCCACACTTCAGAGCTGAAGAACCTGAGGAAGGAGCTTCATGACTCTGAGGGTCAGCAGCTGTCCCTGAACAAAGAGCTGCTGGTGCTTAAAGACAAACTGGAAAAGGCCAAGAGAGAACGGTAAGCTGTTCTGTCAACTGTTCCGGTTGCAGGTTGGCATCAACAGGGTTGATTCCAGCTAGTGATAGAAAACTTTTGGCCAGGATGATTATCTGGCTGTTATTTAACCTTTATGAGGTTATCAGCATTGGCCTAAATCCGAGAGAAACCTATGCATATTGAACTTGAACTCTGAAGTGGACCAGCAGGGTTGTCTGTCAGAACACAGGGTCCAGTAAGAATATTCCATTTGATTGAACTCTATTAGTCCATTGAAGCAGGAAGAACAAAGCAGATCAGCAGGGAGTACATAATGTGTGGTTTCTAGACAAGAACAGAAATAAAAAACACTTCAGTAAAGATAAATCTTATTCAAATTACACAAGCAAAAGATACACAATATAAACAAAGAAACAAAAGAAAATAAACTTGCATTACAAATATCAGGCAGCACCAAAGTCTGTCTATTGTGCATCAATGCAGGCATTTATAAATCGGGACCCATTAGCACATGGCTGCAGTGATTGGTTAATTAACAAAGGGTGTGTACAAATCAATAAACAGCTGATTGAAGAGAAACTAGGACTGGGCGAATGAAATTGGGGCATCTTAGTAAGGCAAACCTAGAACAGGACTGTAAACAATGACTGAAATAAAGGAAATAATAATCTTTAGTACACAACCGTATAAAAGTTTGTAGTCGGTATTTGAAATAATTATTTAAAATAACTGTTTTCTGTTTTATTACATTTTAAAATGTAATTTATTCCTTTGATGTTAAAGCTTAAATTTCAGTATCATTACTCCAGTCTTCAGTGTCACATGATCCTTCAGAAATCATTCTAATATGATGATTTGATGCTCAAGAAAAACATTATTGAAAACAGTTGTAAAGCTAAATATTTTTGTGGAAACTGTGAAACTTTTCATCAGGATTCTTTGATTGGAAAGTATTTACTGTCACTTTAAAACAATTTAATGCATCTTTTTTTTTTTTTTACTTACTGACCCCAAACTTTGGAACGCTGTTTTATGTTATGTTATGGTACGTTATATGTTAGTTAATTAAATCAAAACTTTTAATAATATAACAATTTAGTTTTCTATGCAGCCCTGTCATCAGCCATTACAAAAAAACTCTTATCGACCACTAATTCTAGTCCTGTTCTGTATCCACAGGCAAACCGAGATGGACGAGGCCATGGGCGCTCTGAAGGAGAAGTATGAACGTGAACGCAACCTTCTGAGTGATGAAAACCGTAAACTCACTGCAGAAACAGACCGGGTAGGACACCATATTTCACGTGACAACTGACCACATTGAGTATCAGGTGTAATATTCAGAACTTGACACTGATCCTGAAATCTCCTCCCCTGCAGCTCTGCACTTTTGTGGACAAGCTGACGGCTCAGAACAGGCAGCTGGAGGATGAGCTCCAGGATCTAGCATCGAAGAAAGAGAGTGTAGCGCACTGGGAAGCACAGATTGCTGAGATTATCCAATGGTGAGATAATCTATAATCTACACTGCGTTTATGAACCATTTGTAGTCAGCGAAAAATATCTTAACCCTTTGGTCTTTTTGGAATTTTTTTTTTGCTTCATCGGAATGGGACGATACTTGGTGACTTTTGTCGCATTAGCTATGTGAAAACACAAAGAAATCATGGACATGATTCGGATATGTTAAAGGGTCGAAAAAATAGTCACACTTGGCTCTTTCGCGGTCAAAAATGACCGACATGGGAAATACAAAAAAAATATACAAACACAGAGAATCTTTTGGTGGTACAAACTACAAATCAGACACTTTGCAGAAAAAAAGTGCACAGCAATGAAGTGGTGACACTCTAAAATGTCAAGAGTGCAAAATAAACACCCCCATCCACACCCCCTCCCCCCAAAAACATATAAAAACTAGCGCAACTATAACAAAGAGCACGTTTTTGCAAGTGAAATAAAAGCAATAATTCAGCCACAAAGCAGTAAAAGAAAAAAAAAGAACAGCCAGGAAGAGGTTACACTCTAAAACATCGAAAGTACAAAGCAGACACACCTACTCAAACACACACTCATGGACACACACACAACACACTATTACGCACACACAAATGAACCGGTGTGGCTGTAACAATATGGTAAAACTAAGCAAAAAGACACACATAAGAGGTTGAAATCAGATCAGACCCAGATTTATTAAGCTGTGATAAAACATACCCGTTCATTTGTTACATTTTTATTGAATTTTGATTTTATGTGTAACAAAATGTCTTCCTGTGTTCAGGTTTTACTGTAGTAAAATTAGTGCAAAAACCGACACTTCAAATCAACATTTCAAACAAAAAAAATCTAAACCTTGACAAAACGTTGTCTTTGAGAATGTCTAAGTATAAATCCAAACCCACAACTTTATAAAAATATTTGTCTAAAAACACTAGATCATTTATAAGCCACTTTATATTGAACTATATAGGAATATAGTGGTTACACTGTGGCATTACACCACACTGTGATTTTCCTTTTTTTTACTCCCACCAGATGGCACTAATCTACCTTGAAATTGAATTTTAATAGATTTTAACATGGAATACTACTTTAATTGAAAAATAATAAAAAAATATATTAGAAAAAATATTGTGTATTATTTTTAATAGGAAAAAATAGTATAAATATTGCATAGTATCATAAAATACTCCCAAAATTTTTAGTGATAATCAAAAAATATTATTAAACAAAAATATATTACATTGGTTTTCCTGAAAAACATTTGTTACATTTGTTACTGTGAAGGAGCCTATTGTGACCCCTAAACGAAGAACACCAGAAGGTTAAAATAGGATTTTAGGGTGAACTATGCAATAAAATGGAAGTTTTGGTTTGGTGACATTGCAGTTAAATGGCTGAATTTGTGTGTGTTTTGTAGGGTGAGCGATGAGAAAGATGCACGTGGCTACCTTCAGGCTCTGGCCTCCAAGATGACGGAAGAGTTGGAGTCTCTGCGAAGCTCCAGTCTGGGATCCAGAACTCTGGTAAACATCTCTTTCATTCGAAATGAATAGAAGGGAAGTTACATTGTGATCTGAGAATAAAACCGAAGATTGATTTGAGGTATCAGTGCCGATACTATATCAGGCTTTCACCTCTGAACTTTGTTAAACAGCTGATCTGGTGTTATGCTCCAGTTTTTAGTTCATGGGGATATATAGGGCATCTGTGATGAGAGCGAGACTTCTAATTTTGTCAGAGAGTGGAAAGCTCTCTCTAACTCCTTTGAGCCGTAGCACAGTAACATTAGATTTGCTATTTAAAGCAAATCTAATGGAAATTGATTGAAGGGAAGTGACATGTTAGTGTTGTAGGTGATGGAGGTCACATTTGATTTAATATCCTTTTCTAAGGAGGTTAAGGACAGACTGTAGGAGATTGGCATGAGTGCCTCTCCCTCTTGAACATGCTGTTTATTGCCATATTGGTATCTGCTGATGACAGCTATTGATTTGCAGCCCCGAAGGTTTGGGTTTAAGCCATCGTCCAAAGATGCGGTCAAAGTTGCTTATTCTCAAATTGAACTAATTGGCTTAATTGCAGGGTTGCTACAGGATATGGTACAAATGTAAGGCAATTGAGTTTGGCAATTGGTGAAGTATGCCATAAACTTTCTGTGTTTGGGTCTTAGAGCTCAAAAAAATCTCAGATTGAATTCATTAAAATGCCATGTTGTGGTTTTGCTGATTTTAAATATAATTTCTGTAAACAAAATTCAGACATTTCTTGTTGAAATATGATTTGACATTACTTCATACTTGCTCAGATGTCTCTTAAGGAATGTAATTAATAGGCTGTTCAGTTTTATATATTATATATATTTAAAATACAGTACCATTCAAAATTTGTGGTCAGTAAAATGTTTTTGAAAGAAAATAAATCTTTTATTCAGCATGGATGCATTAAATTGATCAAAAGGGACTATAAAAACATTTATTATTATTATTATAAAACAATATTACTGTATTTTTTTTTTTTTATCAAATAAATGCAGCTTTGGTGAGCAGAAGAGACTTCTTTCAAAAACATAAAAAAATCTTACTGACCCTAAACTTTTGAATGTATATATAGATAGTGTTGTCAAATCGATCAATCACGATTAATCTTAAATGTGTTTACATAATATATGTGTGACTGTGTATATATATTATTACGTTTATATATATATATATATAGTATTATATATGTCTGCGTGTGTATATACACACACATATTTATACATAAATGTATATGCGTGTATATATTAGTGCTGTTAAACGATTAATCGTGATTAATCGCATCCAAAATAAGTGTTTACATATGTGTGTACTATTGTGTATATATAAATACACACATACATGTATTTAAGAAATATTTACATGTATACATGTATATTTATATATAATTTGTGATATATAAATATAAATGTGATATACACAGTACACACACATTATGTAAACAAACTAATCAATCACGATTGTTTGACAGCATATACATAATACACACACACACATATATATAATTTAAACAGACTTTTATGTTAGGTGCAATTAATCGCGATTAATCAATTTGACATCACTAAAAAAATGTATACTGTTAAATATTTGTGAATATTATATTAAAAATACATATTTATTCTAAAACTTTATATATACATTTGTTAAGAATGTATTATATTTTTTTGTGTAAACTTCAATTACTATATCAGCAAGGCCCTGGAGTAAGCATCCCAACCCAGAGGTCAATGGTGGCACCTCGGGTCACCAAGCGGGTGAGTTTATCCATCAAACCTCCAATCAGTGTGGAGCAGCTCCAGAAAGAAGGCGGAGCACAAGATTGTTCTCTTGGCTGTTGGCCAATCAATCTGTCATTCATCTGTCTAGTTTACTTAATTTGCAAAACTATCAGGGTTATGAATAGCACATTTTTTACAGCTACAATTTCAGAGGGCAGATGAATGGAAATGCTGCATCAGCTCTCCTCATTACCGATCATAATTCACAAAACATGGAAAACATTTCGGATAAGCTTGCCTCCATTGTTCTTATGAGGTCAAGTGTGTATACCCTTAACCTTCTGCTTGCACGCTATTGGATGACATCAAATCAGTGGCGCTGAGAAGTCATTAACTCGATAAGCTTGAACAAAAGAGCGAGTGCCGCAGCATTACGCCTAATCGTGAGCATTTTTTTGAGAGAAAATATCCGCAGCTCTAATGTAAAGCTGATGAGTTCTGCCAGGAACACTCCCATGAACGTCCTTCACTGCCTCTCACTTCCCATCAGCCGTGGGAGCTCGCACATGAGCCGCAGTCACTTCATCTGTTTAATCAATGAAATGGATGTAATCCTCTTCTTTCATTCCACAATATTCAGCTGTCCTCCAGCCTTTCACTGTCTCTTTTTTTGTAAATTACTGTCTAGTCACCTCATAGGTCATGGAGACAAATGTTGTCTTGTAGCCACACGTGTGTATAGTGGAGCCTTGGTGACAGCTGAGATCAATAGCTATTAAACCGTTGGAGATCTAAGATAAGCCCTCATGAGCCAATCGGATTTATGGGAAATGCATCTTAAGGGATTTCGTTCGTGTGCTAGAGGATTTACGATATCTATGTTATGTGGTGTAGTCTGTTGGACATGCATTTTTTCCATGCATGCTGCTTTTGTAATGCAAACGGAAAAGCATCTTGTTTTGTGATATTGAGTAACCACTTCATTGCACTGCTTTTTGACACCGTAGAAACAATATTTTATGGTGCCTAGCTGTTATAGACAACCACGGAAGTCCCTAAACAAACACAATGTGATCTGTCTTTAACCCTTTAAGCCCGAAGAAAACTTCATAATCAAATTACTATGCAACCACTGACAAGAATAACACAAAATATGTATTTTAAAGCTTAGAAACTCAGCTTTAATGCATCCAATCATCTTAACGAGTGCTAAGTATTTCCTCTAAATCGCCCACCCGAGGGCGCCACCAAGCTACAAAAAAATTAATAATCATATTTTTCCAAATTACTGCCTTGATCAACACAAAATAGGTGTTATTTGAAAGGTACAAGTACGCACTGTTGTGCGTACTGTACACACTCCGGCGGCGCGTGTACAGTACGCGCATACTCTTCTGATGATTAAATTTGCGTCACGCACACTGTACGCTGACCCTCACGTACGCGTAAAAAGTGAAGTATACTTTGGGCTTTAAAGTCTGAACTTTACAATGAATATTGCCAATTTGATTAACTCCTAAGTAGCGCTGAGGGTTTTTTTTTTTTTTTTTCATAATTTATTCAATACTTTTTTGTACTATGTACTGCAATGTGTCATATGTCATTTGAAAGGTCTCACAAAGTAGATTACAAGACCCATACTAACATACGGATGCTGCATTTGTGCCGTGTTTTTGCTTGTAACTTCATGAAACATTGTGGAAAATGGCACATCATTATTTACAGTAGATTCTCACTATTAAAATGAGTCAACGTGATCAACATAATCCAATACGAAGATCATGAGATATTCCTCACAGAGTTACGACACATAAAACTCCACTGGCACAAAGGTGCTAACTAAAATCAGATGTAGCTTTCACGTGGCATTTTCGCTTATAACTTCATGAAACATGCATAGATCGTAGAAAATACCACATTATTACTTCCCAATTGAAATAAGTCCAAAATCATAAACATAATCCTTTGCGTCGATCACAAGATATTCTTCATGGAGGAGTGATTTTATAAATGCCCATTGGGGGGGGTGTCAAGGGCTAAACAAAATGGCTACCTTGATTCCTAATGCTGTAAATTTTGATATGCTATCACCACAAAATTTGATCCAGATGTAGCTCACATTTAGGGGAACTTCACAAAAAAAAAAGAATTATTGCATGTCAAATAAGAAAGATATGTAAAATTCGGAGTTATGAGTCTTTACTTTTTGTCATTTAGAAAAAACAACTCTCAAAATGCCTTCAGGGCTTAAAGGGCTTAAGTAATAACTGCTTCAAATTAAAAACACAGCAACCAATTGATCGTGAATGTTGTTTTAAGGGCGACCATGTCATGATTCGGTGTACTTTCTCTGGCTTCTTTTCAAAACTTGCTTCTCCATTTCTTGGCAGGATCCTTTGTGGAAGGTGCGCCGCAGTCAGAAGTTGGACATGTCTGCCCGTCTGGAGCTGCAGTCGGCCTTGGAAGCTGAAATCCGGGCCAAGCAACTGGTTCAGGATGAGCTGCGCAAGGTTAAAGCTGCCAACATCTCTTTCGAGAGGTCAGTCTTCGATTCTGCTATAATAAGCAGCCTTTTCATTTATTTAGATTGATGTTCAAAGACTCTGCTTTTGTTTTACTGGTTCAGTCTTATGTGCACAATACAAGAGGATACACGTTATTAGCTCAAATTAATTTGTTCAGGGATCGGCAACCTTTTTGTCCAGAATTGCCATTTTTTAGTTTCCAAGTTAATCACTGTGCCACCCCCATGTATAAATACACATAAACATATTTTCGGTAACACTTTAGTTTAGGGTCCAGTTCTCACTATTAACTAGTTGCTTATTACTAAGATATTGGCTTTTTATTAGTACTTATAAAGCACATATTAATGCCTGAATTCTGCATGACCATATTCTACATCCCTTAATCTTACACAATACTTAAACTTAACACATGTGCCATAGGTTGCAGACCCCTGATCTAGCTTTTTGTGGTAGCCTTACTTTTTTGACTCCCTCACCTACAGCAAAGTGAAGGACACAGAGGCCAAGAACAGAGAGTTGGAGGAGCAGCTCGAGAACATGAAGAAAGAGATGGAGGAGAGCCGCTCACGAACAGACAAAGGTGAAAATGCTGATACACTTTATGACTTCACCCTTAATAGACTAACCATGAGCATATTATGTCCTTTTGAAGGAACATCTGAAGGGAACCTTTTATAAATGCGGCTGATTTTTAAATTAATGGATTGTTCTATCATTTGAAACTACCAATTGGTCTTAACCATTTTTTTTTTTCCTGATTTTTTTTTTTTTATATATAACTGTAGGCCTGAAACTTCCAGACTTCCAAGACTCCATCTTTGAGTACTTCAATACCTCTCCCCTCGCCCATGACCTGACGTTCAGAGTGAGTGTTTCTGATAGTATCTGTCCATCTGCTACTGCGTTACATGCCATAACAAGCCTCCCTCTGTTCATTTCATCATCCTAATGACCTCCGGCCTCAGAACATCAGAGACCTAATAGATTGTTGATCAAACGACGAGATGACATCTGTAGTAGCTAGACAGAAATATTGGAGTATACATGTTTGTGAAAGTCTAGCACATGGATAGGGATTCTGACATCCCTGATTCACCTCAGGAATCTGCAGTCTTACACATTTCACATAGGCCATTCACAGTAATGCATTACAATATTGTGTTACTCTCAAAAAAAGTAACTAATTGCATTACCAGTGCATTACATTAGCATTATTTTTTCTCACCTGGCTGGGCTTGTTTGTTTGTATTTTAAAACAAAAAAACCCAACAACAAATATTCTATTTTTGGCAAATTTAAAGGCCCTTTCACACCAAAAGTGAAACGATTAAGCCTTAGATCAAACAAACCTTTTAGCTGTGCTGCCATTCTGGATTGCAGAAGAATCGGATGCAGGAGAATAAAGTTTAACACTCTTACTTTAACAACAAAAACCAAAAAAGGAACAAATGTGATGTTTATCTAAAGTCATTTTTGCTTATTGGTATGATTAATTTGGATCATCGAAGGTCAGCAGCAAAGATTGGTTAAAGTGAGATTAAATACATAGTGTATTTTTATTATTGCAGGTTTGCGTAATATTCTAAGTTTGCATTTCACTGAAAATGTTTTAGTGAAAGTGAGATGAGTAATTGCTCACATTTAGTCTAGAACTACAATAACCTTCATGTTTACACAACGCCTCTGCACTAACTTCCAATTTCTCTCAACGTGGAGACAGGAGATCTGTCAGTCAGTAAATAAGAAAAAGTAACTTGCGTTACTTATTTGAAAAAACTTTTTACATTTTGTTGTAAATTTAAAAGTAATGCAACTTTACTAGTTACTTGAAAAAGTAATCTGATTGCATAGGTTCTAATGCGTTATCCCCAAAACTTTGTTTGTTTTGTAAAACATATATGATTCTTGGCTCAAGGTCTTTTGCCGATTCCGTTCCCCTCTCTCCTGATTGTCTTCAGAAATGTATTGATGGCAATTTCTTTTATCCTACCTCTGTATAATGCCTAAAAAATGGTGTTTATTAGCACAGGACTGCTTGGTGTACAGGGGTAACCAGGGTAACCGCTGTATTTCTACCTTTGGCCAGATGACTCATCACGCTTTGATTGCCTAAGTAGAGCTGAAAGTTTTGCAAGACTGATGCCTATCTTTCAGTTTTGCAAAACTGCTTCCATACTGAGGCTGTGAGAGGAGCCCTATTGTGTCACTTTAAAGTAGGAACCAGGTCTGCCGATGTTTTTGAGACTCATGCGATTGTAGGAAAAAGACCTAAAGTGAAAGTAAGTTCATAAAGACAAAAGCTGTGTCACTTGTCATCTTATTTTTGTCCCCCTCAAAAAAAGGACTCTGTCTCCTCCTCATCCGCATCTTCTCTGCTTGCATTTTGGGATGAAGTAAGTTTGCTAAACAAAGCTCCTCCCTCTGTGACCTTTAACCTCGGCAGGAGTGATCTGTCAGCAGACAAAGTATCTCAAAAGTTTTATTGATGGTCAAGAAGTTCATACTGTAGTTCCTCTTGTGCTTTGTCAAAATAAAACAACACTCACTTTACTTATGTTAACAATGCCTGATTCACCATTTAAGGCCAGACGTTAGTGACTATACAACTTACATTCAGCCTAACCAGCATGCCCTTATTAATCTATTTTGTCTGCTGACCGGGTTCCTCTGCCGTATTGCAATCAGACCCTAGATCCGTGTAATTGTAGGTGCTAAAGGTTAGAGACTCACAATTAGCATCCAGCAATTAGTATTAACCACCTCCCCACTGCCTTCTAACCTCTTAAACGGCTAATGTGAATAACGTCACTCTCCATTCGTCAAGTCTGCAAATGCACTAAGCTGTTAGTTAACCCTTAGAGCCTGCTATGACTATAAACATCCATAATTTAGATTGAAATGACTAAGCCAACCAGCCGTAAAATGAATCGGATGAAATAAAATGATGAAAGATGATTAAATTGTGGGGGATGTTTCACAATTATTTATAACTTACCAATATAGGAGGTGATGGTGAGTATGTGCTTGTAAGCTAATTGAATATGACAGTAATTCTCTGAGGAAAAAGTGTGGTGTCAATTAATTTGATGATTTTAATTACCTGCCTTTGTGCAACCTACAATACTGTATCGCACTTAGTTGTGTATTCAAATGTTGCATAGAGACAGTTATAGTGTGTGCACACCAAAAGCAAATTAAATTATTTGCTCTAGTAGATTGCATACAGAGTCAATGTAAAGACACGAATAGACGAGAATTCCCGGCAGGCGACGCAAATGACGCGAATTAGGCGAATCGCATTTTCCTCGCAAGTTGAAAAATTTAAACTTGAGCGAGAAATTAACATGACACGTTGTCGCGCAAACCAATCAGCGAAGAGCTTATTGACACGTCCTGTCATCCTCAAGTAGTGCTGGAAGCAGCTGGCATCCATGCACAGTTCCAGGAGAGGTTTTCCTGTGGAATTGGGCCACTTTAACACCTGTACTGCCAATTTAGCGATTTTGTCTTCCCCCGTCCCTTTTGAGACTTTTTTTCAAAAGCCTAGCGACAAATCTAGCAACTTCTTGGATAAACCTCTTCTAGATTCCGTGACTCGCCAGTATGACGTCATCTAGCGACATTTAGCGAACAGTTTTAGCTACTTTCAACTGAAAGCAATTGGCAACATTGTTTAACACTGTTGCCGTGGGTTGTTTTTCATGTCTGCGGGTTGAAGCGACCGTATTAACGTGATATTTAGCCCCTAGAATGTGAATTTTACCAAGGGAACCCTGCAAAAAAATGTGGATTTTACCCCCCGCAACGTGATTTTTACCGGAGTAAAAATTTTATTCACATGAGTGACACGAAAAACAAGTGATCCCGCGAGTAATCTAGAGTGAGTAACGCAATGCGAATAGTAGCTTCGCTTTTGGTGCACACACCATTAGACCATATCATTATCTTTTGTTTAGAAGTGCTTGGTAAGTATTGTTTTTGTTTCATTTTGGGGAATATTTGCAATGTTAATCAAAGATGGTGCTTTAGTGTTTACAAATGCATCTTAAGTTGAATTATAGATGTTTATGTTTGCTAAGTCTTATTGCCGATTGCTTAAACATAAAAATGAAAGACTTAAATGCATAAGCAATATATATATACAATTTATACATTTGAAAGTTTGGGGTCAGTAAGATTATTATTATTTTTTTTTTATTAAAGTAAGTAATACTTTTATTCAGCCAGGATGCATGACATTTATTTTTTTTATTTTTTTTTTAAATCAGACTTTTTCATTGTTTCAAAAGATTTCTATAAAAAAAATACATTCTTTTGAACTTTTTTTATTCATTAAAGAATCCTAGAAAAAAATGTATCACAGTTTCCACAAAAATATTAAACAGAACAACTGTTTTCAAACTGTAAATTGTAGTATTTCACAATGTTTTTGTTTTTTTCCATTTTAATTAGAATTTTGGTCAAATAAATGCAGCCTTGGTCAGCATAAAATACTTTTTTTTCCAAAAACATAAACTTGTAAAATGTCTGTTCCTAGCAAAAATATTCTATTAATAGGTATAAGCACATGACTGCTGAATGATTACTAATTATGACATAATACATTTCACAAATGTCATCTCAGCCACATTTTGACCTCATCTGCTGGCCATAACCATGCCATGTAGATGGAATAAAAAAAATGACGCTCAGCGAACGATGCATACTCATTTTGAACTTTCACAAAAATGTGTTCTTTTCCCTCAGACAAGCTCCGTCGGTGATGTGGATGCCACACCCCAGAAGACGGACATTCCCTCTTCCTCCCCATCAGTGGTTTCAGAACAGGATGTGAGTGTCCACCTAACACTTCCTATTACATTCTGCCGCTGTCAGACTTCCTGTCTGATACATTGGTCATTGATTGAGTAATTTCCTGAATAGTAATGGATAGGACAAAGCTTTAAAAAATAGAAAATGCTGTATGGTCTCCTTGAAACAAAAAAATAAGCACACAAGTATACATGTTTTGTTATTAAGGATTTATATATATATATATACATATATAATGTATATGTGACAGAAAATCATTTATATTATTATTATTATTTATGGAATTGTTTTAATCTTTTAGGAACCAGTCAAGTCTCAAGCGACCACCCCTGCTGCACCTTCTCCAATGTATCAGCCCACTCTCAGTGCGCCAAAGGTAAAACCATCATATGATGTGTCTGACTCATCATTAGCCTGTTCCTTTACTCCAAGGGTGTCCAAAATCCGGCCCAGGGATGAATTTATAAACGGCCCGCAGCTTGTCTGTTAAAATACATCATATGTGGCCCGCAAATCATGCAGTTTTATAGTGTCAACACAAGGTTACAGCACTAGATTTTAGGCCAGGTGTAGCAGTTAAAGGAGAAAGTATACTTCGTTTTTTTTTACGCATATGCTAGCCTTGCAAATTATACTTTTACTCGTACGCGTACATGGGGTCATCTCTCGCCATGAGTTAAAACCCATGTAAACATCTTTGTATTCTTTCATGCTAGAGTTGTACAAATGAGGGTACTTTCTAACTTCTTCACACAATCTCTCGTCTATGTAGGCCTCTATTGTCGCTGTAACTTGCGTGTGTTCTGGTGTCATGAGAAATCGAGTCTCCCTAAGTATTTTCTTATTGGCTTCTCAGCATTGGCTCTTCATTGCTCTGACTTTTAATATTTTGTTTGTGTCAGCAGCCTAAAGCTCATCAGCTGAGCTTCAAGACCTTCTCCAGCCCCACCCAGTGCACTCACTGTACCTCACTGATGGTGGGCCAGATTCGACAAGGCTACGCCTGCGAGGGTGAGCCGAGTGTTAATGATAGAAAGATCAGAGACATGTGATAATGAGATTTTGATCTAAGATGAAATATTTATATGCAAGTTTCACTTGTCAGTGAAAGAAAGTCACGTGTGTGAACGTTTGGTAATTCTCTCTCTCTTCCTCACTGTATCTCTTTTAGTATGCTCTTTCATCTGCCACGTGTCTTGTAAAGACAACGCACCCCAGGTTTGCCCCATTCCTCCAGAGCAGGCCAAGAGGCCTCTGGGTATTGATGTGCAAAGGGGCATTGGCACAGCCTACAAAGGTTTTGTCAGGGTGAGAATGACAATGTAGTAAAAATTTCTGGTCACTTATTTTTACCTCACCTGAACAATTGCATTGAACTTATATTTCATACTAAACACCATCCATTACCTTAAATTGCCTTGCTGCTCTTTCAGATCCCGAAGCCCACAGGAGTGAAGAAGGGCTGGCAGAGGGCTTATGCTGTCGTGTGTGACTGTAAACTCTTCCTCTATGAGGTGCCTGAAGGGAAGTCCACTCAGCCTGTCGTGGCGGCCAGTCAGGTCCTCGACTTGAGGTCAGGATTAGTCACGTTCTCAGATCAAATGTACTTAACACACAGTCAGTGAATAATGTAGTGATCTGCTACAGTACTGTTAAAAAAATATGAAGTCGGTAAGATCTTTGAAAGAAATCTCTAATGCTCACTAAAGCTGCATTTATTTGATTAAAAATACAGTAAAATCAATAATATTGTAATATTATTGCCATTTAAATGAACTGTTTTCTATTTTAATATATTTTAAAATGTCATTTATTCCTGTGATGGTGAAGCTGAATTTTTAGAAGCTATTGTTCCAGTCTTCAGAGTCAGATTATACTGAATAAGAAAAAAAAATGTTTTCAGGATTCAAAAGAACTGTATTTATTTGAAATAGAAATCATTTGGAACGTTATAAATGCCTTTAATGTCACTTTTGATCAATTTAAAGACATAAATAAAAGTGTTAATTTCTTTAAAAAAAACCTACTGACCCCAAACTTTTTTTTCTCCCAAAAGTCAGACTTTTACATTGTTACAAAAGATTTCTTTAAAAAATACCTTTCTTTTGAACTTTTCTATTCATCAAAGAATCCTGGAAAAAATGCATCACAGTTTCCACCACAACTGTTTCAATTTTGCATTGTTTTCCCCCAGTTTTAATTAGATTTTTGGTCAAATAAATGCAGCCTTGGTGTTGAGCATAAGAGACTACTTTCAAAAACATGAACTTGTATATCTAAAATGTCTATTCTTAGCAAACAGTCTATTAATATAATATTCTATTAATAGGTATAAACCTTTTGCTCATGATTTTTATGAGTAAGCACATGACTGCTGAATGATTATTAGTTATGACATAATACATTTCACAAATGTCATCTCAGTCACATTGTGATATTGTTTGTGTGACTTAAATGTGTTAATGTAGCTTTTAGGGGAAATTAAAGGATGTTTTTTTTATTGTTCCAGTGTTCAGAGTCAGATTATCCTGAAAAAGAAATATTTTTTTTGTGATACTTTTTTTTCAGGATTATTTGATGAATAGAAAGTTCAAAAGAACAGCATTTATTTTAAATTGAAATGTTTTGTAACATTATAAATGCCTTTAATGTCACTTTTGATCACTTTAAAGACATCAATAAAAGTATTTGTTTCTTTAAATAAAAAACGTACTGACCCCAGCAGTAGTGCAAATAAAGCATATTATCTGTCATTATTACAAAACTTGGAAATATCAAGTAATATTTTTCATTTGTGTGACAGTGTTTGTTTCTTGTCCTCACAGAGATGAGGAGTTCTCTGTAAGCTCTGTTTTGGCATCTGATGTGATCCATGCTAGTCGTAAAGACATTCCCTGCATATTCCGGGTACGCTCTGAAATGTGTCCTTTTCTTTAAATATGCTGCATTGCTATGTTTAATCATGCCTCACGATAATTATCAATATCTGCCCTGAACCGCGCAGGTATCATCATCCACTCTGAACTCCCCTATC
The DNA here is from genome assembly GCA_003731715.1 of Anabarilius grahami. NCBI lineage: Eukaryota > Metazoa > Chordata > Actinopteri > Cypriniformes > Xenocyprididae > Anabarilius > Anabarilius grahami. The sequence continues at coordinate 1,783,866 of RJVU01049825.1, read as the reverse complement.
CGACCGGTGCCTCTGCTGGTGTTAGCCGAGAGTGAGGCAGAGAAGAGGAAGTGGGTGGGCATCCTAGAGGGCCTGCAGAACATCCTGGCCAAGAATCGCCTGAAGAACCGTGTGGTGCATGTCCTGCACGAGGCCTACGACAGCAGCCTGCCTGCCATCAAAACTACACTCTCTGCCGCCATCGTAGGTCAGTACAGTGTTAGGGAGGCAAGAATGTTCATCTCTGGGATTGCTACTAATTAGTTAGTCAAATGAATCAATATAATGTACCACTTTCCCCCATTTTCCAGAGAGGAATTAACATTTCTGAACACGTGATAATTTTCACATATTTGAATTTGTGAGACTGTTTACATTCAGTGACGTTGTCAATGTACTTTTTTTTTTTTTTGTCCATTATTACCCCTATTTGGCTCAAAGTGATTTTAGTCAGGACATTTTTGGGACATTAACCTGAAATGCTTTTCAGAAGTTGTTCCTGTGACATGCTATAATCTTACTAAAGCTATTTTAAACAGCAAAAATGTTATTAGTCGGTTAGTCACGGGAAAAAGAAAAAACCTTGTGGTGCATTCACTTTTTTTTCATGATAACAGTGGAAACTAATCCGTCATTTTTGGTCATACAGATTAGAGTAACACATCATTTGAAACTGTAATGGGTCTACTTTTATTTGTGTAAACTCACAATAACAAGAAAACATTGTGCTTTTGTAAAATAAAGAAAACAAACAGAATGCGCTTTCTGCTGTCTTGGTCTCCCTGAACTGGAGCGCGTCACAAAAAAAATAACCGAAACTCAACGTATACTTGCCTCACAGACATGAGAAATATATCTATAGAAAGCTTGGAATGTCTACTTTTAAATAAACAAATTAAAGTAAAAAAGAAGTAGCCTATATTACGCCTATGTATATTAAACTCTCATTATGATTTAGAAGTCTCCTCAGTATATATTTAAGTAATTAAATTAATATAAACGTGCGATTAGTCGAAAAAATGGCTTAAATGAACGAGTAATAGTCGACTAGAAAAATCTTTAGTCGGGAACTGCCCTAATTTCTAATTCTTCTGTAAATATGGCATATTATTAACTGAGAGACTACATGGAATATTTGTACTTTAAAATTACCCTACCAAAATACCAAACCCTCCTCCACTCACTCACTCGTTTAATTTGTTCCGGATGAATATTGTTGGTGTTTCAGGGCTTGAATTTCGGCGTGGGATTGTGTGTATTGCACATAATTTTACTCATTCCCACAGATTTTGCGCTCACACTCAAAGTGTGCCACATAAAGCCGCCTCTCAGTACTAAATTGAGTTCTTTTTTGCTGCTTATTGCGCTTAAACAGTCAGACACACACAAAATAATGTCAAAATGCCAGTCTTGGCGAGTATTCATGTAAACACAGTCAGTATGTTTTAAGTGAACGTAAACAGTTGAGAAAGAAAACGCATTTGTGTAACAGTATAATGGATCCGTGCATCAGGTCTTAAAGTGACAGCAGCCTAATATACCTGCTGCCAAATTATGAGATAATGTTAAAAATATCTATATGGCAGTTTTTCCCCATGGTATCAATGTCAAAATTGTGGTCAGTAACTTTGGAAAACCACTAGCCACAGTGACTGGTGAGCAGAAAAGTTAATGTCAAGCCCTGCATTTGTGCATTTGGAAATGTTGTTTTGTAATAGTATTAATATTTTAATATCTAGCATTAGTATTTTCAGTAATTAAAAATGACAATTCATAGCCAGAGACCGTTTTACCTGGGAGTAGTTTAATAAACTTCATGAACAAAGTGCAATGGACTTTCAATAGAGGGACAGAAATCTCACAGGTTTGAGAATGAGTAAATGACGACAGAATTTTCATTTTTGGGTGAACAAAGCTTTCACAAAACAATCTGTCCCGCTATTGTCTCTACAGATCGAGAACGAATTGTTTTGGGAACTGAAGATGGCCTGTTTGTAGTCGAGATCACAAGAGATGGTATGAGCACACCGATTTAGTTCTTTAATTCTTTTCCATTATTTTTTACTTTGACTAATTTCCCATGATCCTTTCTCAGTCATTGTTCGTGCTGCTGACTGTAAAAGAGTCTGCCAGATTGAGCTCATCCCCAAAGAGAAGATGGTGGCCCTGCTTTCTGGCCGTAATCGGCACGTCCATTTATACCCCTGGGCGGCACTAGAGGGCGCAGAGGGTGGTGTTGATATCAAGCTGACCGAAACTAAAGGCTGCCAGACGATGACCATAGGTACCCTACGGCCTGGCGGCCCAGCATGTCTCCTAGCAGGCGTGAAGCGTCAGGTCATCTGCTATGAAATCACACGGGCAAAGCCCCATCACCGCAAGCTGTGGGAGGTGCAGGCGCCTGGTGTCGCCCAGTGGCTGGGGATTATTCGTGATCGGCTGTGCGTGGGTTACCCGTCAGGCTTCGCTCTGCTGGCGATGCAGGGAGAGTCGTCACCGGTGAGTCTGGTCAGCCCGGCAGACCCCTCACTAGCCTTTTTGGCCCAGCAGCCCCTGGACGCGCTGCACGCTATGGAGGTGGGAACAAATGAACTGCTGCTGTGCTTCAGTCAGCTGGGAGTGTATGTGGACGCGACAGGACGACGCTCTCGGACACAGGAGCTGATGTGGCCCGCCACACCACTTGCCTGCAGTAAGTGTTTTTAAAGAGCTTGTGTGGGAAGCAAGAAATAATTGGAGAAAGTATCTAAGCAACGCTGTTTGTTTTCATGTTTTCAGCCCTCCTGAAATTCCAGTGTTTTTCATGTGTAGACTTGGAGGAAGGGAGGAGTAGGAAAGAACAGAGGAGAGACAGCAAAGCAGGGAGGAGGTAGAAAAGACAAAGAGGAGAACAGGAGGTTTAAAAGAGAAATAAATGAACAACCATGGACCATCATTAGTTTAAAAAAAAAGAAAGAAAGAAATTTGTTTCCCAGTTGCAATTCTTAAAAAAAAATTGGTTCTGAAATAGTTTATTTTAAAAAATAAGCTTATGAGTTAAATGACAGGTAGCAATCCAATGATTTGTCGATACCAATAAGCCAATGATTATTTAATTTATGGACCAATAATTGGCCGATATTAAAATTCTATACTATTGTCTAAATAAATAAATAAAAAACACGATAAACTAAACTCATTCATTTTAAATGAACAAGTGAATTTAGGCATCACAACATTATGTATAGTATGAAAATTCAATATATATTTTGAGATTTGCTAAATATTTCATTCCGCAGTGTTATTCAATTATTAGCCGCCTTATAACGCTGGCAGTTCTCATTGAGGGAATTAGTACAAAGAAAGTTATTTTCGAACCTTATGTCGAAAAGTAAAGGTCTTTGCACACTGAGTCCACAATTTTTGTACATTAAAAAAATAAATACAGCCTCACATTGTTAATCACGTTTACACACTGCCGAAACTTTCGTCCGTCATAAAAAAAACAATTCAGATCGGGTTCAATTTTCAGTTTTTCCCATCCATAGCAAGCATTTTGAGAGGTGTTTTGACAATTCAGAGCCACCGTACAAGCGAACGCCAAAATCCAGAATGCCGTCTGACAAGTTGATCCACTTCGTCTCACAGCACAAAGCACTGTATGACAAACAAAGTGTACATATACTGTATATTGGTGGTCTTCTTTTTAATATGTGGCTCCAGTATTGCTAACAAACCATCAAACTGAGCCACTGACATCCTGAAGTAAACTTTGGAACGCTCTGGATAATCCCGCAGCTCCTTCATAAGAAGGTGGAACTCTCCTTCCTCTCTACGCAATCTCAGGATTGGATGGACCCAATATTTCCTTTCTTTTTCTCTTTTTGAGAAGAGAGGACAACTAAATCATCCTCACTGCTTGAAGACTCCATTTTTTTATTGTCTTGCAAATTATTTTCGCAATGTATTAATCTATACGCATTGGACTCAGTGTGCAAGGTTTCTGTGCGTAGCGAATTTTTAGGATGATGAAGACGAAAAAACGCATATTTCGGACTCAGTGTGCAAAGACCTTAAGAGGCGGCCGTGGGAAAGCTGTGGCCAATTCCATTAGGGATGTGAGTGAAAAAAAAAAAGTGCAGCAGTAAACAAGAAGGTCAAAAGAGCAGATAAGGGCAATATTGTTGCATGTACCTAGTAGGGGTGTAACGGTACACTATATGATGGTTCAGTACAGCAGGGGGAGAAAACTAATCATAAAATTGCTTCTTTTTCTTCTTTTTCATTAAACAGTGGTTTATTAACAAATTGCATCTCTCACTTTAAATAAATTCAATTATAATGAACATTTTCTTTAGGATAAAAAAATCTATCTCAGCTAATGCTGTAAACTATATACAGGAAGCCCTTTCTTGCACATTACTATAATATTAAAGGTTACACTTAACAACAGAGCCAAAACTATTGAATTCAGTTGCTATTTATTTTTAGATATAATAAAAAACACTCAAATAAAAAACAAACATGTAATTTGCACATAAGGCAGGTTTTGCATTAACTTCTAAAAGTAATTATAAAATTATTTTTCTTCTCCAATTCATTTTTGAAATATAATTATTTACAAAGTTACTGTCATAACTTGTTTTCATGACCAATTTAAAACACATTAATGAAGACATTACTAACAGGTGAAGGAAATATAATGAGTATATAAGCTAATATAGTGTATATATTTGGTGAAATGCTCTCTCTAGAGTTCATTTCTCTAGTGAACTAACATGCTGTGGACACTAAATGACTTGCCTGAGGTAAATGTAATGCTACGTGAGATATTATTCTCAAGCTGTTTTATTGATGTCTTTCCGTGGTTGAAGCACTGATAACATGAAAACATATCTATGCATAGATCATCTGTTCTTCTTCTGCGCTTTTTCCTGTTGTGGCGGTTAGCAAACAGCATTGCATTACCGTGTGTGCCCCCTTCTGAATTGGAGTATGAATCGCATGTGACAGACTGTATTCGTAATCTGACTGCATGCACCGAACCGTGACCGTTCGGGACGAATACTTGTACAGTTACATCCCTAGTACCTAGTATTATACAGTGTTCCAATGCTTAATATATAAAAATCCAATCAATCTATTATAGTATGAGGTTATCCTAGCTTTCGTTATTTACAATGATTTCCCCACTTTGTTTTCTCAGGAACAATGTTAAAAAAGATAAAATCATTCATAAATCTTTTCAACATGACTTATTCTTACCATTTTTTTCTTAAGTTAGACAATAAGAAGAAAATAGTACTTAAGAATAATTTTATTTCTTGGAGTATTTGGAGAATCAGGCCCCATGTTTCAGTCAGAATAGTGAGCCACAGAACTCTCCGGCCTCTGACCCAGTTTCACGGCACATCAGACAATCCTTTGAGAATGGCATCATGAATGATTTGCCTTTCCATGACATCTCAAACCCATATTCATTATTTTCAGGCTCAAACTCGAACTACCTGACAGTGTACAGCGACTATGGAGTAGATGTGTTTGATGTCCACACCACAGAATGGGTCCAGACCATCTCATTAAGAAGGGTGAGTGAAGGATCCTGAATGTACAGTTTGTGAAAGCAGTATTTAATATAATATCAATTGTAACAATTTGTGTTTATGAAAAAAGCTGATCTGACTTTAAAATGTGTCTGTAGATTCGACCCCTGAATGTGGAGGGCAGTCTGAACCTGTTGGGCTCTGAGCAGCCCCGCCTCATCTACTTCAGCAACAACTCCTCAGGTCTGATCCCACCCCACACACACTTAACTATCAACACACATCTCCCACACACTGGACCTTTCTTTCCTCACTTTATGTAGCAGGAGTCTCTGATCACAATAGTCCACCTGTGAAGAAATGTGTCCTCCACAAAGTGATGTCAATCACTCCCGCCTACACAGACACTGACGCACGCTTATATATATATATACTAACAAGCCCACACATGCTTAGAGCTCAGCAGTCTCAGCCTCAGACGTCACGTCTGTTCACTAGAATGGGTTGTTCACTGATTCGTTCAGTGGCCCTTTCTGCCGATTACATCATTACGCCAGTAGATGGTGACAATTAACTTTGAATGTTATGAATCATAAAATGAGTGTTAGGAGTCACTGAATTATTCACTCAACTTATTTGTTAAAAACATTAATCCATTTATAACTAATGTCTAATCTATTAAGAGACTTCTTAAAAGGTTTTTTAAGAATCATAAGATGTCTTGAATTCAGTGTCTCATTCACACTTGAAGCTTAGTAAGGGGGCATATTTGTTCAGTAAGGGTTCATGTACATCCAGACAGTTTTTATCGCAGAATAAACCCCGACAGAGTGATCAGGACCCGACGTGAAGTGGAGAGATCTTGCATCACTCTGAAAGGGTTTATTCTGTGATAACAACCGGCTGGATGTACATTATCCCGCTTATTACACGGCTACTTGCCACATAAGTAAATAATTAAACACGAAATATTGACTTGAGTTGAAATATTTTATTAGGTCTTTAAAGTGGTTGCTAGCAAGCGGCAAGTTCAAACTAGACAGATATTTAAGGGTTACAAAACAGTCATACCACAGCATTTTGCCACATAAATAATTATTGGGATAAGAGACATTGATTTGAGATTTTAAAATCTTACCTATTTTTTCATCTTATAATCCATTACAGTGTACAAAACAATCGTTGCAAAATGGCAGCAGCTGCGTTTGTATTAAACAAGAGAGCGAGTCTGCGATACCAGATGACATAATTCAATAACTGTACACAAAATATTGATTTGAGTTTTAATATTTTATTAGCTCACCAAACACACAACCATTTTCCATGAGGAAAAACCATTCCTAGCAAGCGTAAAACGCCAACTTCAGTGATAGTTACCCGGATGAGTCTGTGTTATCAGTTTTTACCGGTTGTTATCAGGGGATAAAATACCTCTGGATGGTGCGATTGACCAATCAGAATCAAGTAGCCATGTAATAAGTACGGTTAACCACTAGCTATGTTATGTCACCTATTTTTATGCGCATTTTGGGATATTGCATCAAAAACTGCTGGATAGAAACGCCAAAATGTGCATAAATTCTTAAAATGTGCATTAAAAAAACACATGCTCTCGTTGGATCCATTTTGTATCCAATAAGAAAACATGCGCATAAACTACAATGGAGACACATTTACCAAATAAATTCCTCGATGCTAATCAAAAAAATCATGTGACTTCACGATGGGATGGCTTAACTGGCCTAACCAGCGGACTGATCTAGTTGCAACAGCATCTAAAATGCTGTTTTGGTTGTTCTGAAATGCCTCAGCAAAGTTCGTCATCAGAGTGGTTCGGTATAATTCCCTCCCAGAACTGTCTTACACGACTGCGTTACCAAACTGCAGACATCCGAAACAGTTTTGCCAAGTCCTTGGTTTTCCCGCGGCTATTTTAACACTGTTGCTGCGGGTTGTTTTTTATGTCCTCTGGGTGAAGCAACCCCAAATAGCATGATATTTAGCCCCTGGAATGCGATTTAATCCCCGGGGCTAGTTTTGAGTAGCAATTGGGTGGGCTTTGTTGTGAAAACCTGGCAACCCTGCTTTTTTTTATTTTATTTTTTTTACCAGATTTTATTTAAAAACACTTATGAGTCACTACATAGAAGTGAATAGGAACAATTTGTCCATTTACAAAATTTGTTCAAAAAACTGTGATTTATAAGAAACACTGATCCATAAGAGCAGCCCAGGTAATGAAATGTACGGCTCCACCCTTTGTGGTCCATTTACAACTCACTTCCTACCCACTCTGGCAGATTGCCGTCTTGATAAAGACGCTTTTGTTTGCTAAACTAAAATGACCTCATTTGTCACACCTCCTCCAGGCCCGCTGCCAACAATTCCACAGTGCGTTCAGACACAGCGGCTCGGAGCTCAGAAACCCAGAACTGCTGTAGTTTAGCAGCCATAACCGTTGTTTTCAACCTCATTCACACTGTTTCTCCACAGATGGCTGTGACCTAGCCATCCCTGAGACCTCCGACAACAGCAAGAAGCTGATGGTGAGGACACGCAGCAAGAGGAAGTTCCTTTTTAAAGTACCCGAGGAGGAGCGGCTGCAACAGAGGAGGTACGGCGGCTTCAGGTGTACATTCCTCACGCTGCTGCACTCCTGCTTTTCTACATTGTTTCCTTTTTGTTCAATAGGGAGATGCTGAGGGATCCTGAAATGAGATCCAAGCTGATCTCCAACCCCACCAATTTCAACCACGTTGCTCACATGGGCCCAGGCGACGGCATGCAGGTCCTCATGGATCTGCCTCTGGTAATACCTTAAAATAGCTGGAGCCGATGTCCAGATTTAAGTGTTTAAATGTATAAACACACCTGGTGCTAAAAGCTTAGGGAAGCATACAGATGCCATTGTCAAATCTGCATGGGGCGACCCATCAGCTGAAGAGTTTTTGAAATCTCCATCATGCCTATACCAGTGTCAACAGTGTGCCCTTGAGCCCTGGTTTCTATAAGGCAGTGTCTTTCTAAGTTTCCTCCCCACTCTTTCAGGTATTTCACTAATCTGACACATCCAGTTCAGGTCATGGAGCCGACACTAATGAGCCCGTTACTTGAAGCAGGTGTGTTAGCTAGAGGATTCAAATGTGCAGTGCTATGGGGTCCCCAGGAGCAAATTTAAGAAGCACTGTTCTAATTAGGGCAGGAATCCGAGAACCACTCTTTATTTGGACCATTTTCATTTTTATTCATACCATGGAACAGAACATCATTTTAATTTTTTTACTATTCAGCATCGCCACTATACCTACAGCACAAAACTGATTACTGATTCTAATGAATCGTTCTTGTTAGTCAATCAAAAATATGTAGCATGTCCAGCTTATTCCAAACGATTCCCGAGCAAATGACTCTTATCAGCCAGTTCTTTTTAGTGAATCAAATTTATGTTGAGACATGGATTAGTCTACATACTCTAACTAGTTGTTGAGTGACAGTGTGTAGGTAAAGATACGTTTTGTAATAATATATATATATAAAAAAAAAAGTAAATTATTGTAGATAAATGTATATTATTTATTATGAGTACTGTATGTACATTACTGGTCAAAAGTTTGGAAATATTAAGGTTTATAATGTTTTTGAAAGTAGTCTTTTAATTTCATCAAGGATGCATTTATTTGATAAAAAAAACTGTAATAATGTGGTTTCTTTTGTAATATATTTTCAAATGTAATTTATTCCAGTGATCAAAGCTGAATTTTCAGCATCATTACTCCAGACATCAGTGTCACATGACCCTTCAGAAATCATTCTAATATAATTTATTATCAATGTTAAAAACTGCTTTTTTTTTGTGCAAATGCACATTAAATTGATCAATAAATGACAGTAAAGACATTTATGAAATTAATAAATATTACGAAAAAGTTATATTTAAAACAAATGCTGTTCTTTTGAACTTTCTATTCATCAAAGAATCTTGGAAAAAAATTTAAAAATATTCATTTCCACAAAGATATTAAGCAGCACAACTGTGTTTAACATTAATAATAAAAATAAATGTTTCTTGAGCAGCAAATCAGAATGATTTCTGAAGGATCATGTGACACTGAAGACTGAAGTAATGACGCTGAAAATTCAGCTTTGATCACATTTTAAATAAATTACATTTTAAAATATATTACAACAGAAAACAGTTCATTTAATTTGAAATATTTTACAGCATTACTGTTTTTACTGTATTTTTGATCCAATAAATGCAGCCTTGGTGAAATTAAAAAACTACTTTCAAAAACTTTAATAAACAATGTTTCCTAACTTGTGTAATAAAAATAGATTTAACATTATTTAGTAGTTGTATTATTGTATTATTAATTAAAGGATTAGTCCACTTTTAAATACACTTTTCCTGATAATTTTTTTTTTCTATTTATAAACAAAATATCGCCTTGAACGTACTTTCCGCATTCTTCATAATGCTTACGCTGAATGTTCTACGCCTTCCCTATTCTACTTACGGAACGAACGCGGCGCCAGTTTCGGTTTTTTTCAAAAAGTAGAATAGGGAAGGCATAGGACATTCAGCGTAAGCATTATGAAGAATGCGGAAAGTACGTTCAAGGCGATATTTTGTTTATAAAGCATAAACGGTTGTATTTTTTTAGAAAATGACCGATCGTTTCGCTAGATAAGACCCTTATTTCTCATCTGGGATCGTTTAAAGCTCTTGAAGCTGCACTGAAACTGCAATTTTTACCTTCAACCTGTTGGTAGCCATTGAAATCCACTATAAGGAGAATAATCCTGGAATGTTTTCCTCAAAAACCTTCATTTCTTTTCGACTGACGAAAGAAAGACATGAACATCTTGGATGACATGGGGGTGAGTAAATTTATCAGGAAAAGTGAATTTAAAAGTGGACTAATCCTTTAAGCCCAATTAGTAGACTGCAACCTTTGAAAAATACATATTCAAAATGATCTTCGCTTACGGTTTCCGGGAAAACTGATTACGCAGTTGATTCACTATAAGTAGATTTTTTTTTAAATGGCGTCCTAAATGAGAGAACCAGGTAAACTGTATCAGTTTAGCCCTTCAGCTTTGAGCACAAGATGCTAAATGAGTCTCTGTCGGTCAAATCGAGTCTTCTGTGCTCTTCAGCGGTGGAGGTTTGTATAATTTACAGAAGTGCTATTTGGTCACAGCATGAACTGATTAACTTCTCGGGTTTATTACTCATCCTAACATCCTTTTCTTTCATTTTACTGCACAGCGCCAAAGTCTTTCCCTTCTCTCTGCATGTTTCTTCTTCAAAGCCAGCCAGCCCCACTCTTCCACCCTCACACCCTTTTCTCTCTCTCTTTCCTGTTCATGTCTCTCCTTCTGTTTTCGCTCTGGTCGTGGATTCGCTCTGTTCTCTGGTTGCCGTGGCAGCAGCAGAGCGAGACTCCCTCCCCCTCATCCTCTCGCCACCATGCCCTGATCTCCCCTCCGACCAACTTTGAGCACGTCTATCACATGAGTCCCGTCTCTGCCGGGCTCTATCTGCAGAAAGAGCCTTCCTCCCAGCAGAGCCTACTTCAGTTCTCCTCTTCCTCCTCCTCTCCTTCCACATCCTCCCTGGGAAGGGTAGGCTAGCAACACCCCTCCCC
>RJVU01049825.1:1750460-1772650 GCA_003731715.1 Anabarilius grahami | reverse complement strand
CCTCTGCTCCTGTTACACCATCCCTGTCCTGAACTCTTTGTTCATGCTTGAACGCTGATTGTTTTTTGGGCAGTGAAAATGTTTCAAATGAGCCATTTCAGGAGATTAATGAAGCTTAATACTTCACACTTATAATTTGACTACATATTTTCACATTTTCATGTAAAATTGATCATTCTACCAATGTTTGTGTGTGCTGTTAGCTTAGCAACATGCTAATGTTAAACTTTATTGAAGTCAACTAGCGGTTAAAGGCTCTTACAGTGGAAACGGGGCATAACAAACTAACAAACATTGCCACTAAACTTAAACATTTTAATACAATCGCTCAATAACTATGTCTAAGGCCATTTCAACCTGGTATTAAGATGCGTTTTGGTCGATCGGATCACAAGTAGATGAGGGAGACACACCCATTTACATCTGGTGTTTTAATCCGTCTCTTTTGTCCACTTTCAAACACTTCTGTCCTGATTTCTTCGAGGGGAGGGTCTATTGGCGAGTAAATGTATGGGCTTTTTCAGATCTTTCGATCTAATGGACAAAATAATCTTGCACAATTTACATATGAACGTGGCCAGAGACAACAAAAAACATACGGAGAGCATCAGCTTTTGTTTCTGTTCTGATGGCCACAACACCAGCCAAACTTTTGATACTTTTGACATGGCTTGTCCACACACAACCCTCTGATCTTGATTTAAATTATATTACTATAATTAAAAATCTTTTTGGAAAATGAAACATTTTCTCATGAGCTTATGTGATTTCTTTTGATAAAGTACATCATGGAATATAATCGCATATGGGTAACAGAGAAATTTTAGCTACAATTAGCTTCAAGCTACACATGACAATTAATGAGATTGATACAACACTTTTACTAAAGTCACTATCAATCACTATTGAGTGTTTGCAATAACTTCTGACTGCGATCCAATGTGGATTTTGGTTAAATAATGAGGCAGAAATATGTCGTTAGTGACATTTTAGAAGAATTTTATGGGGAAGATACACAACTACAACTTCTGTAGGGTGTGAAGGAAAAGTAATATAACTAATAGTGTAACTAATTACTGTTGCCAGGAAGTAATAAATAATTGTATTACTTTTGAAAGGAGTAACTAGTAACGAGTAATAAATAATGTCATATAAATAACGTAATACATTTTTCGTCTTCAAACCAAACTTGGGTCTTCAGCTGACCAAGTTTAAATCCCGTCTGGCTAGCGAGTTTCCCATGATGTTTACACATTAGGTCAGTAGGCGGAGAGTAGACGGGTCTTTTGTGGCTGTTCAAACACATTCGACCACATGAGCGTTTACACTACAAAAGCAATCCGGTCAAATGTGTTTTCAACTACCTCTGGAAGTGGTCAAAAGTGGACAAGCCAAATGTTTTACACCGTTTACTCCTGTATTTAGCTTCGTCAACTTGAGATCCGACCGACCAAAATGCATCTTAAAGGGTTAGTTCACCAAAAACTCACCCTCGTGTCATTCCACACCCGTAAGACTTTCCTAAGACATCTTTAAAACACAAATGAACATCTTTTTAATGACGTGTGAGTGCTTTATGTTCCTCCATAGAGATCCAACGCAACTACCACTTTCAAGCCCCAGAAAGGTAGTAAAGACATCATTAAAGTACTCCATGTGACTCCAGTGGTTTAACCTCAGATTTATGAAGCGACGAGCGCTTTGTTTGCGAAAAAAAACCCCCGTAATTAACCAAATAATAATATTCAAAGCATGTTAATGCAACAATAGCTGTTTCCATCACCCTGTTTTTATGCACATTTTAAAGTATTGCATCAGAAACGAGTGATAACGCCAAATTTCTAATAAAAATCCCTTAATTCGCAAAGTTTTTACACTCACTTGAGTCACTCAAGAGTTAATGCGAATAATGGGAGATGGAAATGCATTTGCCAAATAAATTCTGATGTACTGAACATTAAACCCATGTGACTAATCGGCTGTTTCCGCTGATCGTGTTGTAACAGAAAAACTAGTTATGATGCATTCATTCTGGATGTACTGGCGCTCGTTGTGTGTGTGTATATNGTATATTTATATATATATATATATATATAATATATATATATGTGTGTGTGTGCAATGCATTTTCCCCTTGGGGCTTGTCATGGATTGGGTCATACGCACTTTTATACTGGAGTGTCGTGGGTTTTTCGGGCTTGTCCTCTCATGTGTGTGACGCTTATTAAAGTTGAGAAGAGTTCAGACGGCTCTCATTTATTGTTTTATTCATAAGTGTTTAGGTCAGTGGTTCCCAAACCTATCCTGGAGTACCCCCAGCCCTGCGCATTTTGTATGTCTCCCGGTTTCTGACACACCCATTTCAGGTCTTGCTGTCTCTACTAATGAGCACATGAGTTGAATCAGGTGTGATAAATGAGGGAAACGTACAAAATGTGCAGGGCTGGGGGTACTCCAGGACAGGTTTGGGAACCACTGGTTTAGGTGAACCCTTCACAAACGCTCGGTCACAGTGTTTTATTTACTGTTGGTTACTAGGTTACCAATACCAGCATCATCCGCTCGAACAACTTGATGGAAATGCACCTAATTGACATTTTTTCTTTTTTCCTATTTTTTTTGCATGAACACAAAACGCATGTGTCGTGGTGCTCTCGTGAATGTGCCTTGCAGATCAATATTTTTGTTGGAAACAGTTTTTTTGCACAAACAAAGCACTCGCGTCGTGGAGTCACATGGGGTACTCTAATTATGTCTTTACTACCTTTCTGGACCTTGGAGTGGTAGTTGCTTTGGATCTCAATGGAGGGACAGAAACCTCTGATTTAATTAAAAAGATCTTCATTTGTGTTCAGAAGATGAGTCTTACGGATGTTGAACAACATGAGGGTGAGTAATTAATGACAGAAATTTCATTTTTGGGTAAACTAACCCTTTAATACCAGGTGTAAACAGGGCCCAAGTTAAATTGTTTACAAATTAGGGCCGTTACAAATTTTTTTACTACACGATTGTTGTGACCAAAAGAATTCACGATAACAATATTATTGGCCAAACTGATATATTGCGACAACCCATTCCAAATAATGCTCAGAAATGCCTTTGATGCGGTTAACTTATAATCAACCCAAAATATTCCTTTGAAGAAAGACCAAAAGTTGTTTTTGTGCAGTGTATTAACCAGCCTTCTAGTTTAAAAGAAAGTCAAAAAGAGTGATTACAGACTGCACTGCCTACTCCGTGTCTGACTTCCTGTGCCTCTGCTGCAGAGTGTGATGCCCTCTTCTCAGGACGACCTGTCTAAAGACAAGCCACGGCCTCTGTCCAGCATCTCACGGCAACAGAGGAGTAAGACCCACATCACCCGCACTGCCTCAGGTGGGTGTCACTCCTTAAACACACACGAGACGACACACACACACACCGACTCACCCTTCTAAATGCCTGAACTGTGTACTCTGTTTAAAGGAGGAGGAGATTTTGGAGGAGCAGGGTCATCTCGCAGTATTTCTGATCAAGATCAAGACTATGAGAGAGAGGTAAGAGCATCTGTCATCTATCTTAATGACCTGTGATGTCAAATATGGGTTTATTTCACTCGCTGCTGAGGTCACATGATGGATGTTAGAGGAGCTTTGAGGTGCTTTTGGCTCCTGAGCGAGTTTTCTTGTGTCCTGATTTTGTGGTCTGTAGTAACTGCCCCAGTTCTCACTGTAATACTTACTATAGCTGTGAACCAGGAGTGTTTATGTACTATTATAATATTTATTAATATTTTGAATTGACTTTAATTTTTATATTTTTTCAGTCTTCAGTTTAATATAAGATTTTGTAATTTTTATGTGCTTAGTTTTTTTTTTTTTNTTTTTTTTCGTTTTATTTAAATGTCATTTTATAATGTGATTTTGTCATTTTTATTATTTTTTTTGTTTGTTTTTTTTGAAACATTACTATTTTTTGTTTTTGGAAGACGTCTCTTCTGCTCATCAAGCCTGCATTTATTTGATCAAAAATGCATTAAAAACAGTAATATTTTGAAATATTATTACAATTTAAAATTGTTTTAATATGTTTTAAACAGTAATTTATTCCTGTGATCAAAGCTGAATTTTCAGCATCATTACTCCAGTCTTCAGTGTCACATGATCCTTCAAAAATCATTCTAATATGATGATTTACTGCTCAAGAAACATTTCTGATTATTATCAATGTTGAAAACATATTTTTATGGAAACCGTGATGCATTTTTTAGCATTCTTTGATAAATAGAAAGATAGATTCTGATATGATGATTTATTGTCAATGTTGGAAACAGTGCTGTTTAATATTTTTTATAACCTGTGATACTTTTTCAGGATTCATTGATGAATAAAATGTTAAAAAGAACATCATTTATTCAAAATAGAAATCTTTTCTAACAATAATAAGTCTTTACTGTCACTTTTTATCAATTTAACACATCCTTGCTGAATAAAAGTATTAATTTCTTTCAAAAAAATGAAGGAAAAAAAAAATACTGACCCCAAAAGTTTGAACTGTAGTGTATATTGTTACAAAAGATTTGTCAAAGAATCCTGAAAAAATATCACAGGTAATAAAAAAATATTAAACTGTTTCCAACATTGATCATAAATCAGCGTATCAGAATGATTTCTGAAGGATCATGTGACACTGAAGACTGGAGTAATGATGCTGAAAATTCAGCTTTGATCACAGGAATAAATTACATTTTAGAATATATTAAATTAGAAAACCATTATTTGAAATTGTAATAATAATATTTAATTCTGTATTTTTGATCAAATAAACACAGGCTTCTTTCAAAAACATTAAAAACAATATTGTGTCCAAACTTTTTGACCGGTACTGTATATTTTATTTTATTTTGAGCTGTATTCAGTTACTGAAAACATTTATAATGGTTTTAGTTAAACCCACCTGGGCATTTTGTACTTTGCAAGAATTGAAAAACCAACCAGACAACAAGAATCTGATCTGCTAATCTTGTTTGTTCTTGATCCCTGTTATAGCCCGACTCTGACTCGACCAAACATTCCACCCCCTCCAACAGCTCCAATCCCAGCAGCCCCCCGAGCCCCAACTCTCCCCACCGCAGTCAGCTCACTCTGGACAGCCTGGATCAATCACTGGACGGCTGAAAAAGGACAGCTCCCTCTTTTTTTTCACCCTGCGCACCCCCCAAGATCAATCCGCTCTGCTAGGACTCGCTAAGAAGTGCCAAGACTCTTCCAAGTCACCTGCTCACCCGACACAAGGGCCAAAGGTTTACCCCAAATCCTGCTGCTGGGTAGACGCATCAATCGCCACAAGCGGAACCTGTTGGGTTAGTGCCGGAGAGCGTCAGAGCCACCAAAAAAATAAATAAAAAAAAAGATAAAAGCCTGCCCCCTGGTGGAAATGTTGTGGTATTACACTAACTGGGTCAGATTAACAGTATAATGGACTTTTATTTTATTTTAAATCTTAATTTCATGCCATGCTCCTGCAATTTTTTTTGTTTCATTATTGTTTTTATTTACTTTAGTAAGTGAACATGCATTACATCTGCTGTGTCAGAATTGCTTCTGGATTCTTAGCTTCCCTTCAAAGTAACGATGGGAAAGAGACTTCTTATGCTGTTTTTAAATGTATATTATCAGGAACACTCGACCAGAGAGGAGCGGATCGGGAGGAAAGGAACCGAGGATGATATAGGACTGAGACTTTCTTGTATAAACCAATCGGACCCGTAACATGATGCGTCACAGACCCGTGAAACGTCTCGCCTCATCTCATATGAGCAATAGACAGAGACTTTGGAGGTTTAAAGCCAAACCAGAGGGCACTTTTTATTGTCATATAACTCCTCTTTCTCTCTCTCTCTCTCCAGTAAATCAGCCTTTATAATATTCATGTTTTAACTTAGATGTTTCCCACAAAGAGATCTAGTTCAGCTTATCACCCGGAGAAAAAAACAAGCAACAAAAATGAAGACTTTACATATAGATAAGTGTTTTAAAGAGAACGGCACACTGCTACAACTATTCATAGGATTTCAGTAGTTCCTCTTAAGCTGCTGCTTTGTGTGCTCTATTTAAAAATAAAAGTTAAAAAATATATATGTGATAAGGTTATCTCACCATAGCCATGCTCTGATTCTGGTTCACGATGTTTGACACGTGCGAGCAGCCGTGTGGGACCGTCACTGTTAAAGACTCCTATCACAACGCTGATATGAGTTTGTTCGTTGACATGCTTAAGATCCGCATGCATGGCCGGCATATCCATTATCACTCAAGTGTGCCTTCAGTGCCAACTTCCATTTCAGTAAGAAACTGTCCACTAAAGCATTTCGCCCCGTTTTGACGAGGCTGACGGTAATGTATTATGTTGTCCCCTCCCTTCTGAAATACTGTAAGACACTTGCACATGTTTTTAATCCAAGGAAATAATTTTGTGTGTACGGTTTTACCTGTACCTCCTTCCCCACCCATACTTCACTCAACGTTTGTCCTCAGAACACTACTGCTTTTACTTTAAAAGAAAGAGAAGAAAAAAAGAATCACAGGTTGAAATCTTTGTAATTATTGACTTGATAGCCACAAGAATTTGAACAAACAATAAAAGAGTACCTGTTGTGCTTTTTGTTGAATTTGAATCATTCATATTTATGCTTAAATTATTATTCTTTGGTCATTTTAAGTCAGAGTTCAGGGTGTATGCGTCTCATTTGACTAATTACTGAAAATATGACACTTAGGGGGTAAGAACATGTGTTTTTATTTGTGTTGAGGACGCAGTTTAGACAGTGTTGACTACAATTAATTTTTACCAGACACTTGAATTTTGTGTCGGATAATTAATGATTAGGAGTAACTGATTAATGCACATTGGGACATTAAAGGATTAGTTCACTTTCAAATAAAAATTTCCTGATAACTTACTCACCCTCATGTCATCCAAGATGTTCATGTCTTTCTTTCTTCAGTGGAAAAGAAATGAAGGTTTTTGATGAAAACATTCCAGGATTTTTCTCCTTATAGTGGACTTCAATTGGCCCCAATCGGTTGAAGGTCAAAATTACAGTTTCAGTGCAGCTTCAAAGGGCTTTAAACGATACCAGACGAGGAATAAGGGTCTTGAAACCATCGGTCATTTTCGAAAAAAATAAAATAAATTATATACATTTTAACCAGATGCTCATCATGAACTAGCTCTGTTCTTCTCTATTAGAATTACAGTGTAGATGCTGCTAAGTGTATAACTGCCCTCAACAGGTCAAAGTTTGAACTAAATTGTCATATTCAATATGCTAGTGCAAGTATATAACAATTAGTTCAAACTTTGACCTGCGGAGGGCAGTAATACACTTAGCAGCATCTACACTGTAATTCTAAAAGAGAAGAAGAACAGAGCTAGTTCATGATGAGCATCTATGGTTAAAACGTATATAATTTATTTTATTTTTTTCAAAAATGAGCGATGGTTTCTCTAGATAAGACCCTTATTCCTCGTCTGGTATCGTTTAAAGCCCTTTGAAGATGCAATGAAACTAATTTTGTCCTTCAACCGTTTGGAGGCCATTGAAGTCCACTATAAGGAGAAAAATCCTGGAATGTTTTCCTCAAAAACCTTCATTTCTTTTCGACGGAAGAAAGAAAGACACGAACATCTTGGATGACATGGGGGTGAGTAAATTATCAGGAAAAATTTATTTGAAATTGAACTAATCCTTTAAGCTTTCTCTTATTTTTTTGGTCTAAATTCATTGTCAGTGGGTGCAAAACTCTTTGCTGCTGGATGTTTATTCTGTAACGATATCTGATTTGTATTGGTCAAGAGCTGTAGTATGTTAGTATTGACTTTTATACAATATGTACATTAATTGCAATTACAAAATCTGTGTGGCACTGGATTTGACTAGTAAATTAATGACTTGCAGTATGATACAGTGCAGTGCACTACTTTTATTATTCTGTGTTAAACTCCAATTGACTTTTGAATATATAAAATAAAATAGAAACGGATACAGACAGTAGGAGCCGGTGCCAAGCATTATAAAGTGTAAATTGTCTCTTACTTTAAATTGGACCGCAATACATCCAGTCAGGATTGGTAACTTTACAAATATGTATTCAGCATCATTAAGGATACACACACACACACAAGACGTATCAAATATGTCAGATTGTGTCTGCTAAACCAGGGGTGTGTATACTAATACAGTGTTTCCCAACCACATTCCTGGAGGCCCACCAGTACTAGACATTTTGCATGTCTCCTTTGTCTGACACTCCCATTTTAGATCTTTGAGTCACTACTAATGATCTGTGTTTGATTGAGGAGACATGCAAAATGTGCAGTGTTGGTGTGCCTCCAGGAACGTGGTTGGGAAACACTGTACTAATATATAGTAGTCAACATTTGAAGTGGATCAAAAAAGTTCATTAAAGTTTTCCTTTTGAAGAAGGTTTTAGGACAATTCTGACTGTGTCGGGAGGGCTGTCACTGTTGCATAGTTTGGTCTTGCTGTTTAATCATTTGAAACTTAAAGCCGCAGTCTGTAATTTGTGTCTCTTTGTTGCCATCTTTGTTTGAAACCTGCGATTGCAGTTATTTGTGGAATTATCATCATTACGTGGATGGTGCATCGGCACGTATGGAAGTAAAATGATGACAAATGTTGTTTTTGAAACAAAAAGCTTGTTGAATTGCACTACTTGAAAAAAAATTGCATTGCATTAACCGTTTTTGCATTTTAATGCATTGTGTTTTTAGGGCTGGAATTCAACATAGTTGTATATTTAAGCTGTGACTATTTAAATTCCAAACATTTTCATTATTATAAATTCAATAATCCATATTCACCTTTCAGATTTCACTTCCAAAATATTCATTCGGTTTAAAAATGCCACCTTAAATATTCGACAGGCAATTTTTGGTCCATTTTATTTCGCTTTACAAATTCAGTTAACTTTTCTTTTCTTTTTTTTGCACCAACTGCAGCAGAGTGTCATTAAGAACACTTGTGCTTTGGTAAAATAGATCCGCTAAACTTGTCTGCTTTTACGACATTCAAATGATTGTTGTACAGTGATTTAAATGACTGTACAGTAGTAAGGTTAAGGCCCTACTGAACTATGAAAATATTTTCTTTTAACTAAACAAATGTAGCTGTAATAGAAAGAGCATTGGTGCATTAACACCGACACAAACTGAGAATATCCTAAACTTCTTTTGTGCAACAATTTTAAACTGCGCATTTAGACACACTTTGACATCAACTCATCATACAAACCTCAACAATGGTGACAAAACAAACTACTAAAATTCATGCCGCAATGCATGCTGGGATCCATGGATGAGTTTTGATTGGTTCACCCAGAATGCACTGCAGCATGAAGCTGGTTGTTCACTATTGTTGATACCGTAGTTCAAAATTTACTGTCCAGCATGTTTTTTTTTTGTATTATTCTTCCAAAGATCAGATTGTCGTGACACTGCTGGAGCAAATGCTGCATTATCACAAGATCAGTAGAAAATGTAGAAGCACAGAGATGATCCTACTGTCACATGAGGGCTTCTACTCCTGCAAACACCCAGAGAGAGGAGAGTCGCCCAAGAGCTGGATCTCAGTCAGAGGTGAGAGTCGTGAAACTGATGTGTTTCTTCATATGTCCTCGTTCAGATGGAGTGCATGATGAAGTGCTTGTGTGTCTCTTTTTCAGGGTCTCATTCAGAACTCTCTGTCCTCAAGATACTCAGTTCTGTCCATGTCTGACAGTCGTGCTGATTTACAAATGCTGCAGAATGAGAGGTCAAACACCCCAGTGGTTTATTATCATTATATTTAATTGGCCAACAAATCAGTCAAAAGAATCATTATTATTAAGTGATGTCACGTTTGGCTTTGCTCACTAAGGGTTTGTTCTTTGTAAAACTGCTTTACAAATACTTGATTGTCAAATTTGGTTAAATTAATATACTCAAAAGATGATGATGGTAGTTCATAAAAGCGAGAAAAAAAGAGTAAATGCTGAGATTTTATCAGTGTATTTAACTGTTACATGAAGAGGAAGAAACTTTAATCTGATATTAATTTGTTGTGAAGGTCAGAAAACTTCAGCGTCTTTAGAATCTCTCAATATCTCTTTCACAAGCTCAGGCAGATCATTATGACTGTAAAAGTCATGTTTTGGGAGCGACAACTTCAATCCCCTTAAAATGCTGGGTTAAAAACAACCCGAGTTGGGTTGAAAATGGACAAACCCAGCGATTGGGTTGTTTTGACCCAGCAGTTGGGTTAAATGTTTGCCCAACCTGCTGGGTAGTTTTATTTAACCCAACAATTGTTTAAAAATTACTGTATTTCTTGCTTAAAATGAACCCAAAATAGGTTGGAAATTAAAAATCAGACTCATAATTACTAGAGGCAACAATAATAATCAAAAAGATGAGCATTTATTAATGAGCAATTGAATACATTTTTATTGTTTAAATATTATTCAAAAAAAGTATTAATAAATGTTTGTTTATTAAACATATTAATAAATGTTAATTTCCAACATATTTTGGGTTCATTTTAAGCAAGAAATACAGTAATTTTTAAACAATATTTGGGTTAAATAAAACTACCCAGCAGGTTGGGCAAACATTTAACCCAGCCGCTGGGTTAAAACAACCCATTCGCTGGGTTTATCCATTTTCAACCCAACTTGGGCTGTTTTTAACCCAGCATTTTTTAGAGTGTATTATTGTTGTTCTGAGTGTGTATGACATACAGGAGTCACTCCTGATTCCCATTGTCTGACATTTGTCATGTTACGGTTGTTAAAGTCAACATGAATCAGCTTTCCCAACTCGCTTAACTTCCATTGATTCCATCTCCATTTGATTTTATCCACTAGGAATTGATTGTAAAAAGTATGTTAAACTTTAGGAATAGCTAAGAAAAGGTAAATTTTGATTTCTTGTTGACTTTAACAAGGGACACAGATGTTAACCTGTTTAATCTGTTTGGTTTTTGCTGTTTTTGACTAATAAAATATTATTGGTAATATGGATCAAACCCCCTTCATTTAGCTTTAGCATCACAATACATCCCCGTCCTCTCACAGCTTCATTCCCGCAATCCCACTGGGCAACTTATTTTCCTCTTTTAATGTTTATATTTTGCTTCATTTAAAATAAAATGTCTGTCTTAAGCCTGACAATGCAGTGACTGTTTATAAAGGTTTGAATGTCTTATCTTACACTCTAAAAATGCTGGGTTAAAAACAACCCAAGTTGGGTTGAAAATGGACAAACTCAGCAGTTGGGTTGTTTTAACCCAGCGGTTGGGTTAAATGTTTGCCCAACCTGCTGGGTAGTTTTATTTAACTCAACTTTTGTTTAAAAATGACTATATGGCTGACTTAAAATGAACCCAAAATAGGATAAAAATTAGACACATTACTAGATATTATAGTAATATAGCCATATAGTAATTTTTAAACAACAGTTGAGTTAAATAAAACTAATCAGCATGTTGGGCAAACATTTAACCCAATTGCTGGGTTTGTCCATTTTCAACCCAACTTGGGTTGTTTTTAACCCAGCATTTTTAGAGTGTATATTACCGCTATTTATCAGCATATTTCAGTAGCTTTTCAATATTCATTTATAAGTGAAAGTTTCATATTTTTATTTAGTTCTGCTTTATGTAATACAGTGCAGTCCTTTCACTCTAAAAAATGCTGGGTTAAAAACAACCCAAGTTGGGTTGAAAATGGACAAACCCAGCGATTGGGTTGTTTTAACCCAGCGGCTGGGTTAAATGTTTGCCCAACCTGCTGGGTAGTTTTATTTAACCCAAATATTGTTTAAAAATTACTGTATTTCTTGCTTAAAATGAACCCAAAATATGTTGGAAATTAACATTTATTAATATGTTTAATAAACAAACATTTATTAATACTTTTTTTGAATAATATTTAAACAATAAACATTTATTAAATTGCTTATTAATAAATGCTCATCTTTTTGATTATTATTGTTGCCTCTAGTAATTATGAGTCTGATTTTTAATTTCCAACCTATTTTGGGTTCATTTTAAGCCAGACATATAGTAATTTGTAAACAATTGTTGGGTTAAATAAAACTACCCAGCAGGTTGGGCAAACATTTAACCCAACTGCTGGGTCAAAACAACCCAATCGCTGGGTTTGTCCATTTTCAACCCAACTTGGGTTGTTTTTAACCCAGCATTTTTTAGAGTGTTACAATGTAAGGCTTGTGAGATGTTTGCATGCTTCACATTATAACCACATGAACACACTTTAAGCATGTATTGTATTTGTAAGCATGTTTATTCCTTATTTTAGTGTATACTTCTCCTGACTTGTATAGCTGCAATGTTTCTTATTTTAACTGTTTACTTTTTAATAAAGACATTTTTTTTTATATTCTGCGCTTGAGTTGTCACATAAAAGCAGAAGAATACTACAATGGACTATAATGAATCAAGTTTATACTGTAATCTACAGAAATGATTATATTTATATGGAGTGAAAAAGAATATAACTATATAACGTTAAAAAAATCTTGAACATGCATTATTATTACTATTATTATTTGCACAGCCAATGAGTTCACTAAGTAATGTCTAAGTCGAAGTAATTGAGAAAATCTGTAATAAGGTTAGAGATTTATGAAAAACCTTTGAGCAAAGATACAAATGCTTAGTAAGCACCACTAATTCAGATTCTTATGTGTTGAGTGTCATTCTGCTTGAAGCACGAATAAAACAAGATCTGAAAACATCTGACGTGAGTTTCTCTTCACATCAGTTTATCTTTCTATAGCACTCCATCTTTCACTCTGTCTGCTAGTTAAATGAATCGTTCAACAATTTAGGGTACATGTCATGTCCATCGATAATCATTTTCTTCAAATTATATTTTGTCCATAAAGAGAAAGCAGAAAGCGTTACAGTTTGCTTGAAATTGCCTTGATGTCTCTTAAAATATTAGTTCACTTTCAAATGAAAATTAGCCCAAGCTTTATATTAATTAATATCCTGACGCATCCAAGCTTTATAATGGCAGTGAACGGGATCAATGAATCTGAGCTGAAGAAGCTGTCTCCATCCACATCCATCCATCATAAACATATTCCACACGGCTCCGGGGGTTAATAAAGGCCTTCTGAAGAGAAGTGATGCATTTGTGTAAGAAAAATAACCATATTTAACAAGTTATGAAGTAAAATATCTAGCTTCCACCAGACCGCCTTCCATATTCAAGTTACTAAGAAAGTGTAAACTGGTGTCGCGTCAGTTATACACCTTTTTTTGTAAGTTGAATAGGGAAGGCGCAGGACGTAAGCTTTTTGAACTGCAAGTTTTTACACTTTCTTCGAAGCTCGATATTTGACTTCATAACTTGTTTAAATATGGATTTTTTTTTTTTTTTACACAAACACATAGTTTTTCTTCGGAAGTCTTTTATTAACTCCCCGGAGCCGTGTGGAGTACATATTTATGATGGATGGAAGCACTTTCTTCAGCTCAGACTCGTTGATCCCGTTCACTGCCATTATAAAGCTCGGATGCGTCAGGATATTTATTAATATACCTCTGATTGTGTTCATCTGAAAGAAGAAAGTCATATACACCTAGGATGGCTTGAGGGTGAGTAAATCATGGGCTGATTTTCATTTGAAAGTGAACTAATCCTTTAGAACACAATTTAAGATATTTTTGATGAAATCCGATGGTATCTGATCCACACATAAGCTGCAACGACATTGTTTTGTTTTTGCGCACAAAAAGTATTCTTGTCGCTTCATAACATTAAGGTTGAACCACTGTAGTCATGCTAACTATTTTAACCCTGTTTTTAATACCTTTCTGGACATCAAAAAGTGCAATATTTGCTGCCGATGTGTGCATCAGATACCCTTGGATTTCATCAAAAATATCTTAATTTGTGTTCTGAAGAGGTCTTACGGGTGTGGAACGACATGAGGGTGAATAATTAATGACAGAATTTTCATTTTTGGGTGAAGATTATAAACACACATGAATTTAGAAAACAAAATGCGCATAGTTAAATCATTTATAATAAATACTAATAAATATTTATTTAATACATTACAAGAGTTTTACAAGAATTTTGATTTAATGTTGTTTGTTTTATTATTCATACCACAACAGTAAATAAGCGTTTATAGAAATGAGTATTTATATAAATGTTATACTATATCATCTTGAAAAAGACCAATACAATTGTCTTCATTTTATATGTTGGCGCTTGCAAAAATAAGCAATACAGTAAAAACAGTGATATATTAAAATAATAATGCAATGTGCCATGCATTTATGATCACTGTAAATTTTGCAATAAGTTGCAATTTATATTGCAATGTTTTTAATTATACAACTGATTTCTTTTAATATATACACTACCATTCAAAAATTTGGAACCACTAAGATTTTTAATGTTTTTAAAAGAAGTTTCGTCTGCTCACCAAGCCTACATTTATTTCATTAAAAATACAGTAAAAAACAGTAATATTGTGAAATATTATTACAATTTAAAATAACTGTGTACTATTTGAATATATTTTAAAATATAATTTATTCCTGTGATGCAAAGCTGAATTTTCAGCATCATTACTCCAGTCTTCAGTGTCACATGATCCTTCAGAAATCATTCTAATATGCTGATCTGCTGCTCAAGAAACATTTAATGTGTACAATTGTACAAAATATTTGTGTACAATATTTTTTTTCAGGATTATTTGATGAATAGAAAGTTCAAAAGAACAGTGTTTATCTGAAATCTAATCTTTTGTAACATTATAAATGTCTTTACTGCCACTTTTGATTGATTTAATGCATCCTTGCTGAATAAAAGTATTAATTTCTTTAATTTCTTTTCAAAAAAATAAAAATAAAAATTCTTACTGACCCCAAGCTTTTGAACAGTAGTGTATAATGTTACAAAAGCTTTGTATTTCCGATAAATGCTGTTCTTTTGAACTTTCTATTCATCAAGGAATCCTGAAAAAAAAAGTACACAACTGTTTTCAACATTGATAATAATCATAAATGTTTATTGAGCAGCAAATCAGCATATTAGAATGATTTCTGAAGGATCATGTG
This sequence comes from Anabarilius grahami, assembly GCA_003731715.1. Lineage (NCBI taxonomy): Eukaryota > Metazoa > Chordata > Actinopteri > Cypriniformes > Xenocyprididae > Anabarilius > Anabarilius grahami. The sequence goes on along the minus strand of RJVU01049825.1, from coordinate 1,757,505 downwards.
ACACTGAAGACTGGAGTTATGATGCTGAAAATTCAGCTTTGCATCACAGGAATAAATTACTTTGTCAAATATATTAAAATTGAAAACAGTTATTTTAAATTGTAATAATATTTCACAATATTACTGTTTTTACTGTATTTTTAATTAAATAAATTGTAGCCTTGGTGAGCAGACGAAACTTCTTTTAAAAACATTAAAAATCGTACCGATCCCAAACTTTTGAACGGTAGTGTATATATAAACATCAATAATGACAGCAGTAATATCTATAAAAATCGGACTTTTATTTTGACGAGTCGACATGTTGAAACCAGGAAGTAGTAGGAAAGAAATCTGACGTTTCGTGTGTCGCTTTTCACTGTAATAATTCGAAGGTAAGTGTATGGTGATTATAAAACCATACTACTATGTTTTGCAAAATAACATATTATTTATATGCATATGAAAAGAATACTTCTTACAGATCTTAGCGAATCTCGAAATGCCATTGTGACAGATTAAGATATGAGAGCCTGTACTGAGAAATAAAGAAGTGACATGATGTTTACTAGCAGCTGAGAGCTTCTGGACACATCAATGAACACAGAGACCTGCAGTCTCATTCCTGTGTGTTTTCAGATGTCACGGGCCAAACCAGAGGATGACGAGTACTGGAACAGCTCCAAATTCAGAGCCTTCACCTTTGACGATGATGACGATGAGTTTTCTCGAGTGAGTTCAGGACACTGACTGACTTTATGACACATTCAGCCCTAAAAACACATCATATAGTTACATATTCTTTCTCAAATTACACAGCGAGCTATGTTAGCCAAAGCAAAGACTGAAATGTTATATTTAATTACCAAAGAAATACAATCTAGATTAGAATGCATATGCACATTTTTAAATCACGTTTTTAAAGTAAATTAAGGTGAATAAATTAAAATTAGTAAATTAAATGGCGACATTGGTGAGGAAAAGAAGATTATTTAGAAGTTATTTAAACAATATTTGACCTATTTTTACATTTAATATTTATTTTGTTTAATATATTAATCATTTTGTACAATGTTTATATTAAAGGCACAATATGTAGGATTTTTTAGATTGAAATATCCAAAAAACACTTGAACAATGTTAGGGTACAACGGGGCACCTTAAGAAAAATTGTGCTTTTCACGACTCTCGGAGCATATGATTGCAGGAAATATATATATGTTTGTATTGAACATTGATGGAGCAATATATTTTGTGTGAAAACAAAATCATAAAGTGGTTAATTTTGTTTAAAAATCTTATAAATGTATGAGGTGGTGAGGGGGGCCACACATGAGGTAAAAGGCACACAGTATTCATACAAATACTTTAGCTAAAATAATATGTTTTTAATAATGACTCATTTAATACTTGTTCAAAGGAATCACTTTTGAATCAATTTTCTGTTTATTTTGATAAATAAAAGAATTCTTTTTTTTTTTCCAATAAATATACTGTCATTAAAATAGGCCTATGTAATATATTTTTATATATAAAATATAAAAATAGATTTTAAAAATACAGAAAAACAGAAACAAAATTATTTTAAAAAGTAAAGATTCTGAAAGCATTGAAGGAGATCCTATAATAGCCTATTTAATATTGATTTACAGTAGTAACAATCATATTTTAAAATATATTATTCATATCAGCATAACATATAATTTATGTTATGCTGATATGAATAATATATTTTAAAATATGATTGTTTCATAAATATGGTGATTATCTCTAAGATGGATACCCAATTTGATATATGATATTTGCTGTCTGAATTTAACCATGTCATGTCAAGAAATGGAAAAGTCAGCCAGCTATTCATTAACATGTTAATTATTGTGCCTTTTGCCTCAACATCAGGGGCGCTTTTTACCCCAAATACCATACTTTTACATATTCTTCTGTTATTGAAAAACTGTTGCTTTAATTACCTTGAACAAAACTGAAAATCATTAAGAAGACCTTTGTCTGAAAATACAAACATTAATTTAATAGATTCTCATTTGCTACTTTAATAAACAACATTTTAAAAAACATCAAATATTAGATCAAACTACCTCAGAATCAACTTTGCGCTGCTGCAAAAACGCGATCGCGTCAAAGATCAGACAAATTTGCACGCGCATTTTGAAAAGTGGATATTTAGGAAAGTTTTTGTGCCATCTAGTGGTTTAGAGGAAAATAAAATCAAAGGCGCCTTTTGCCCCGCGGCACCTTTAGCCTCGTTGTACCCAGTGTTAATTTTGACAAGAAATTTTAATTTAGTTTTAGTCTTAGTCTTTTGACTATAATTCTTTTTAGTTTTAGTCAAGTTTTAGTCATCTGATTTGTTTTAATTTTAGTCTTATTTTAGTCGACTAAAATTGCTTGGTATTTTAGTCGACTAAAATTGCTTGGTATTTTAGTCGACTAAAATAAGACTAAAATCAATAACAGATTTACTAGACAATTTTTTACCGCTGGTATAGGAAACAAACTTAACCACAATATATAAAACACAAATTCAACTTTATTTCAACACAACTGTGTCTTTATTTCAATTCAAAAGCTTTTATGCAGCAACATCTAACGGCCGTTGCAGTGACGCGATGACTTTACCAGTCGGCGATTGGCTCTTATTTAGAAGGCGGGACTTATTCCGCCGTATTGCGCGTTACACTTTCTCCCATTCAAAACAATACGAGTGACTCGTCTTGTGTTATTGCGCGAGCTCAGTCAAAGACTGAATACCTTCTTCACGTCTCAATAAGTCAGGCTCTGATTGGTTCTCTTCTCATGCAGTCTCGCCTGTTCCGTTTTGCCGATTAGTTCTTTTGTTCATTCCTCGCATCTCTCCCGTCTGCTGATTGGATTTTCGTCACAGTCTATTTTCGTCTCGTCCTTTATTCGTTGACGATAATGTCAATCAATTTAGTCATAGTTTTAGTCTTCATCAGTGACTTCTTTTTTAGTTTTCGTTTCGTTTTCGTCAGAAAAAATATATTCGTGACGAAAATAATGACGAAAATATTTAGTCAACGAAATTAACACTGGTTGTACCCTATATATTTAGTTGACTTGAGTACTTACATTATCCCAGATGTTTCCAAGAATGTTTAAATCCAGAGAAAAAAGCTATTTTAACTGTCGCCTATCAATGACATCATATCCGTGTTACCCTCGGTTTCCGGTTTTATTTTGTAGAAACTATGGAAACACTAAAGACGCTTTAATATATTATGTGTTTTATTAGACAAGTTTGGATTCATTTGTCAACAGAAAACTAATCATGTTATATAGCTCAACACAATAAGTGTTATTGTTTAAATCTCATTTTCTTGATTTACAGCGAGTACCATGTTTTACCATGACTAATATTGATCTAGTTTACTGCAGTGTGCAACAAGTATCTCATAGTAGTCACCGAGCGAATTCACAGAGTAACGTTATAACAACTTTCAACACACAAATGTATCTAATATGATAAACAGTGCTGCGTTAGCCCACATACGTAATGTAAGTACACGCAAAAGCGCTCATCTGTGGCATAATAAAAGTCCCGCTGCTCTCGAGGCGTGTCGCGCTCGTCTCTCATTAGCAATCGCTCCAGCGGCCTCGTTCCGCTCCCACAGCACTCGCCCTGCTCTGCTTCATACTAGAGAAACATTAATAATCTCATCCATGAATATGTTTTCTCCCCGAGTCCTCTCGATACTTTTCCACCGGCTGTAGACGTGAAGACGACACCTCCCATGATTCCATGAAATCAAGGCGTCATCAAGCTACGCCTTTGTTTTGAATAAAGCGACCTCTAGTGGAGAAAAGTTACATATTGTGCTTTTAACATTTCCTCTCACGTTTTCCACAAATTTCCGCTAGCACCTCTTTGTGCCCCTCAGTTGATTCATATATTGTTGCGTTGTTATTTCCCAGCTGAAGGAGTCCAAGCGGGCCGTGAACAGCATCCTGGTGGGTGATGATGATGATGATGACGATGATGATGTTGAGAGGGTCAGCTGGAGCGGGGAACCTGTGGGAAGTACGCGGTATTCTCTCTGATCTCTCTGACTGTCGTCACAGATTGTAGCTCATCTGGATGCTCATCAGTTTTTGTTTGTGTGAAGGCATCTCTTGGTCGGTCAAGGAAACTGCGTCCAGTATCCGATCAGGGAGTGAGCAGAGCTTTCCCAAAATAGACACCACTCCTTCACTGTCCAAACAAGGGTCTGGATATTCCCTCAGCTCCCTGTTTAAAGGTAATATATAGTGTTTGAATGTTTAAGTTTAATTGTTATAGAGCCGCCAATCTGATTCTGTTTATATTCCCTCAGCAAAGAGCAAATCTGGGGCTTTCCAGTCCTTCTCTGAGTGTAAGTTCAAGTCATTGGAGCATTTAGGATGATTTAGGTCTAAATTCTCTTGTGTTATAATTAAGTGTGTGTTGTTCACTGTTTTCTAGCTTTTAGTGACACATCTACTAGAACATATGCACCGGCGCTCAGGAAACCCAAGTCAGATGGGAAGGTAATGCATATGGATATTTTTACACTACCGTTCAAACGTTTATTTTGTCAGTAAGATTATTTTTAATGTTTTTGAAGGAAGTCTCTTCTGCTCACCAAGGCTGCTTTCATTTGATCAAAAATACAATAAAACAGTAATATTGTGAAATATTATTAAAATATAAAATAACTGTTTTCTATTTTAGTATCTTTTAAAATGTAATTTATTCCTGTGATCAAAGCTGAATTTTCAGCATCATTACTCTAGTCTTCAGTGTCACATGATCCTACAAAAATCATTCTGATATGATGATTTGATGCTCAAGAAACATTTCTGATTGTTGAAAACATATTTTTATGGAAACTATGATGCATTTTTTAGCATTCTTTGATAAATAGAAAGATCAAACAGCATTTATTTTAAATAGAATTCATTAACACTCTATTTTAGTGTCCTTGTTACACATTACATGTACTTACTATAGTAATAACAGTAAATTATGCATAATTACATGCAACTAACCCTAAACCAAATCCTTAAGCCATGGGTATACTTCGTTTTTTTACAGTTGAATGCACAGCCTTGGAAAGTATACTTCATTTGACTCGTACTCATACACAGGTTCTTCGACGCACGCGCAGTTTTGACCAATACTCGCCACGAGTTACAACCCATGTAAACATCTTTGTATTCTTTCATGCTAGAGTTGTACAAATGAGGGTACTTTAACCTCTTCACACAATCTCTCGTCTATGTAGGCCTCCATTGAAAGTGAAAGTGAAGTGACATGTGGCCAAGTATGGTGACCCATACTCGGAATTTGTGCTCTGCATTTAACCCATCCAAGTGCACACACACGGCAGTGAACACACACACCGTGAACACACACCCGGAGCAGTGGGACCCATTGCTGCGGCGCCCGGGGAGCAGTTGGGGGTACGGTGCCTTGCTCAAGGGTCTCACCTCAGTCGTGGTATTGAGGGTGGGGAGAGCGCTGGACATTCACTCCCCTCACCGACAATCCCTGCCGGACCTGAGACTCGAACCCATGACCTTTGGGTTACAAGTCCGACTCTCTATCCATTAGGCCACGACTGCCCCCCAATCACTGTAGCTTGCATGTGTTCTGGTCTGTTCTGTTTATGCAGTTTTTCTTTGACTACCTTGTGAATCGACGCCCCCAGGGCATGGCTGCCACCTTGTGGATAAACTAATTACCGCAAAAAAATTCAATGTGCACTTGCGACCTGTGTGTAAAAAGTGAAGTATACTTTGGGCTTAATTCTAACTCTTACCCTATAGTAAGTACATGTAGTCAATTCATATTACTCAGTACTTAAATGTAATTACACTGTAAAAAGGACACCTGAAAGGGTTAGTTCACCCAAAAATGAAATTTCTGTCATTTATTACTCACCCTCATGCCGTTCCACACCCGTAAGACCTTCGTTCATCTTCAGAACACAAATTAGATATTTCTGATGAAATCCAAGAGGTTTGTTTAAACCCATAGAAAGCAACAAATTTACCACATTCAAGGTCCAGAAAGGTAGTAAAGACATCGTTAAAACAGTCATGTGACTACAGTGGTTCAACCTTAATGTTATGAAGAGACAAGAATACTTTTTGTGCGCAAAAACAAAACAAAAATAACAACTGTTCAACAACCGAATTCCGCCATCAGAAGAGGACGTGCGCATACGACTCTGGAAAGCTGATAATATCAGCGCGAAATAAAAACACATTACGTTAAATCTATTTGTAATTATACAAATTATATATAGGCTAAAGGCTACACTACAGATAGCAACTGCGCATTAGGTAGCACAACTCTTAAGACTGCATGAACTGCTGTCCTGAAACTCTGTGTTTCAGCATTCAAAGATTAAAAAAAACACATTTTCTGTTTTAGTTTATTGTTGGTTTCCTTTTCCGTGCATCAATGGAAAACTGGAAAATGGCTAATTCTGGAGTATTAGAAGACAATTAAAATAACATTCCTTTTTCATTTTTAAAGTTCTCTTTCTAAAACGAAAGAATTTCAAATTTCTGGAAGTCTTCCACGCATGCAGTTGACGCAGTTCAGCACTTCTGTGTTTACGTTCGAACGCCGGCTCAGTATTGGCCAAAGCTGATCACATGATCAGCACGACGCATGTGTGTGATGCTGACACAGGAGACAGCCAATAAATGAGTCGGCATTCTGACGAAGAACCTGGAAGCGCTGGATGTAAACAACGTATGAGAATGACAGAGAAGAGATTGTTGAATAAAGCCGTAATTTTTGTTTTGTTTTTGCGCACAAAAAGTATTCTCGTCTCTTCATAACATTAAGGTTGAACCACTGCACCTGCAAAATAACCTAATTTGTGTTCTGAAGATGAACGAAGGTCTTACGGGTGTGGAACGACATGAGGATGAGTGATTAATGACAGAATTAATGACAATGTATAATCTAGAAATCTTTTGTAACATCACTGTCTTTACTGTCATTTTTGATCAGCTTGGTGCATCCTTGCTAGATAAAAATATTAATTTCTTAAAA
>RJVU01049825.1:1716959-1750439 GCA_003731715.1 Anabarilius grahami | reverse complement strand
AAAAAAAAAAAAAAAAAAGTCAAACTTTTGACTGGTAGTGTATGCTTGAACGGGTAAAAATGTGTTAATTTTTTTTTTTCTTCACTAATTTCTAACATTGACTTGTTTTCTAAATGCCTGTAGGATTTTGTCAGCGACCTGAGTCCAGAGGAAACCGTGAGGAGAATGCAGAAAGGACGGGTAGGGGGCAGCAAAGAGCTGTAATTATATCTATATTGCCCTAGAGAGTCCATTTAAAGGTGAAGTCAGGAGGCCTGTTATACTTAGATAAAGCCATTCGTTTATTTCCATTCTCAAAAGCCGTAGATAAGTAGGTGGAGGACCCCACATTTCACATGAGCCCTCCAAAAAAGAATCACAGACCGGTAAAAATATACCGTAATATGATGAAATATTAGTCATAAATTGCAAAAAACATGTATTTCGTCAGAATACATGGCTACATTTGAACGGCTGCCAATGGAAAAAGATGATTTTTGCATCTTATTGAAATGATTATATTGCAGGCATTTTCCCTGGAAAAGTTCCGCTCTCTTCAGGACAAACTTCTGCTGCTGGATGAAGCGGTCGCTGTTTATGATGGGAACGTCATCACTGCCGTGAGCCGCACTTCACACATTAACCCATTATGGAAGCTCTGCCGTGACTTTACAATGACTCGTTTTAGTTGGAACAGTTTATTTATGCTGTTTATTCACTGATCTGTTACATTCTCCAACTGCAGGTCCTGATATATTTAAAAAAGTCTTTAAATAAAGGTGAGATGTTTCGTGATCTGTCGTTACTCACCAGTTCCTCTGAATTTCACATTTTTTTCTAGAACATCATGTTTTGTTTTTTTATCATCGTTGCAGAAATCCTCTTTCGAGAGTTAATGGCGAGAGACGTGGCTTTGCGTCATTACGTTCACTATTTAAAAGAGATGGGAGAACAGAAGCTTTTGGTGGAGTTAATGAAGTAAGATTCCCCTCTTAATGAGTATCATGTTAAGTTTTGTCGATGATCTTTTAGTGCAGGGATGGTTGGCATCTCTCCATATATTTGCATTGGTTATTTGATTTGAAGGGTTGTATTGTTTTTTATTTGAATAACTGACTCTAACTGACTGTTTTAGGGCTCTTGGCAGGACAGAAGATATGGCGGTAGGTACTGCACTGAAATCCTCATTGAACACCTGTCACAGCTTGTACACACGTCAGTATACACATGACCAATGCTTATTTAACCCTCTATGGTACAGTGTCGCCTCCAGACGGTATGACCAAATTTGGCTTGTTCCAAAAAATGCACCTCCCAATTCCCGAGACCTTTCTTCATCAGGAGGGAGAGCCCAGTATTAACTAATGGAAATGCAAATACTTCCTCTTTCATGTTTACACTTGTGCGGCAGTGCCATATTCTCCCTTGTGAAAAGCAAACTAATGTTCCTGACATCTAGATTAAAAAGTAGTTTGACAAAATATGTATATATGTGTGTGTGTGTGTATTAATATATTCATACATTTAATGTTGATTATATTTAAGTGTAAAATGCTGCTTTTTACCCTATGTTGTCATAGAGGGTTAATGACGTCTGAAATGAATTTATGGATTTATAGAAGTGAAAAGAGGAAGAGTTCTGCTTTTGTCTCATCACTATCATTGTTTAAGTATAAAGTGAAAGGAGAGGAAGTTGGACATTCTTATAAAAATTTTTTGCAGTGACGTTTCTGTTTTTAAAAACTCCCTTTGTATTTGAAACAGCTGATGCAGTATAAGGAACACTTGAATATTAAGGATGAAGGCCGAAGAAGAGACTTTCTCAAAAGTTGCCTCAGGTAGTGATCTTTCAGTTGAGAGTTCAGAATCATCTTCCACTTATATTTATTGATCCATGTGATCTCGCTGTATTTTTCCTCAGCCTTCCTTTTTCTCAAGACGATGCCACTCACGTTCAAGACCACTATACACTCCTCGAGAGGCAAATAATCATAGAGGTGAGCGAACGAGTCCAAACACTCGATATATATATTTGAGATATTTGATATATATATCAAAAGGTTTTTAAGGTCATGAGAATCAGTGAAATGTTTCTAAACCTTTGACTGCAAATGTAAGTATATAAATAACTGAACCAATGTACTGGTTATTTTTATATCATAATATAATATAAAAATAATTACCACTATGGGTTCAAGTGTACTATAAGTGGTAACTAAATATTTTTTTTAAATACAGAGATAGTATATTAAAAGCATTTTTCATGGTGTCTCAAAATAGCACAGTTGAGTACACATAGATGTTCTTAAAGGGTTAGTTCACCCAAAAATGAAAATAATATCATTTATTACTCACCCTCATGTCGTTCCACACCCGTAAGACCTTCGTTCATCTTCGGAACACAAATTAAGATATTTTTGATGAATTCCGATGGCTCAGTCCATAGCCAGCAATGACACTTCCTCTCTCATGATCCATTAATGTACTAAAAACATATTTAAATCAGTTCATGTGAGTACAGTGGTTCAATATTAATATTATAAAGCGACGAGAATATTTTTGGTGCGCCAAAAAACAAAATAACGACTTATATAGTGATGGCCGATTTCAAAACACTGCTTCAGGAAGCTTCGGAGCGTTATGAATCAGCGTTATGAATCAGTGTGTTGAATCAGCGGTTTGGAGCGCCAAAGTCACGTGATTTCAGCAGTTTGGCAGTTTGACACGCGATCCGAATCATGATTCGATACGCTGATTCATAACGCTCCGAAGCTTCCTGAAGCAGTGTTTTGAAATCGGCCATCACTAAATAAGTCATTATTTCGTTTTTTTTGGCACACCAAAAATATTCTCGTCGCTTTATAATATTAATTTTGAACCACTGTACTCACATGAACTGATTTAAATATGTTTTTAGTACATGTCATTGCTGGCTATGCAGGCCTCACGGAGCCATCAGATTTCAACAAAAATATCTTAATTTGTGTTCCGAAGATGAACGAAGGTCTTACGGGTGTGGAACGGCATGAGGGTGTGTAATTAATGATATTATTTTCATTTTTGGGTGAACTAACCCTTTAAGAAGTACTGAAGAAGAATTTTTTGTATATTAAGTACAAAATTAGTGCACGAAAAAAGCATTTTAAGTACATTATAGAAATGTACTTTTTTTTTCACCTGGGTAATCAAATGTAAAATAGCATAGCTTGAATTTTTAAATTGGCAAGGCTTAAAAATGCATGCAAATGATAAACTTTCATGACGACGCAGCACTGGTCTGATCGGGACCGTGACAGTTCTGGTAACAAGCGCTCTCTCTCTCTCACATTGAGTGCGTGTGTGTGAGAGAAAGCGACAGAGAGCGTAAAGCTCAGCCGGCAATTCAATTATATAATAGCTAAACTTATTTTTTGCCCCCAACTCAATTATATGCAACTGAAATCATACCATAGGCTAGTAAAATAATTTTTTTTTAGTTACCTCTTGTGAAATTTGGTCACAAATGTGACTTGCACTGTAGAGGGTTGTAAAATAAATTGCAGCGTCATCTCTTTTTTCAGTGTTTGAAATGGTTCAATAAAGGATTTTGTTTCTCTAAACCCCTCCTTTCTGAGAGCCTACACTCCTCTGATTGGTCAGATGGTCCAGCCTGTTGTGATTGGTCTACTGCTTACAGCGCGTGTCTGAAATGAAACATCCATTACTATATCTGAAGCCTTCCTCAGCGCTTGGTACACTGTTTTACTGTATCAGTTCAAGTCCTGCATCAAAGTGGATTTGCTTTTGCAGCACTGAAAACAGCGACATGTCAACAACACGAACCAAACATTCTCAGCTATAACTACAGTGTTTGAGGGTCAAAGTAGACGTTGTTCGTGGGCAGCCAATGAAGACCATAGGGTGGCATTATGCAAATTTGTTTCAAACCTACATAGGTTCAAGCAGGAAGTAAGACTGGAATTACTGATGACTCCTTTCAGGCAATTCAGCATTGATTCTTTCTTTATGGAGACAATATCATGCACTTTGATCATTGAAACTTTGCAGACCTTTTAAATTCAGAAATATATTACCCATTACATGGAAGGTAATATCCGAAAAAGCATAATAGGGGCACTATAAGGAAAATGAAACCATGACAGCACTGACTTATGTTCATCTCTGGATATTAAACAATGATATAAGAAAGTGTTTAAACATCAAAAAATGACACAAGGGTTTTCAGGTTTCTATTTCTGCCTCACCTTACAGAGCTGTTAATGTTTCCTCTTCACCTCCCCACTCTTCCTCTTTCCTGAGGGTGGTGCGATAGGTGACAGGTCGCCCTGTGCAGAGGGAAGTGCACGGGATAGGCTTCTCTCGAATTGGGTTAAACGGCAGATGTTTCCTTAGATTATAAAATGTGAAAAGCACACTCACGTTTTTCTTTTGGCATTATAGTACCTAAGAACAAGTGCATCAATCTGAAACATTGTGGAATATGAACATAGTCTGGTTAGGTGTCAGTACAAGTGTGCAAGTGTTTTCCGTTTCACACATCCTGTTTCAGTGCACGAGGGATACCACATTTACAACCAAATTGTCAACAATTGATACGTTCAGCATAATTGTCTTGATTTAATCAGATTTACTGAATAGAAATTGCATTTGTAACTTGCATCAAGCCCTAGACATGTTTTTCTAACAATGGGGGAGAAGTTATTAGAATATGTTTCTTCATATAACCTAAATTGCAAAAAGATTTTATTAATAAACAGTGCATTTGCACTGCTTTTATGCTGAGTTCATAATATATCATTTGGCAACGATAAAAAGCTGAGCTCAGACACCTCTGGGTCACAGTGCAGCACTGCCACACTTGCACTGTGAGTTTTGCCATCTGTTAATATGACCACTTACGTGAATATATGCTAGTCACATGGTGTATGAAGCAGGCCTTCTACCAAACATAGTTTCATAGAAACTCATTTAATTGTTGTGTTCAATGTGTTTTTTTTTTTTTTCAGGCTAGTGACAAGAAGGCAGATGCAGACATCTTTAGAAAGTTCCCTAGAAAAGCGTCTATCCTTAATATGCCAATCATCACCACACTGTACTACTCCTGCTTTTACCATTACGGAGAGTCAGAGGTACAAGCTCATATTTATTTATATTTATAAATATAAAAATGTATATAAAATATAATATAGTCTTACAATATACACTACTGATGGTTAGTTTTGAAAGAAGTCACTTATGTTCACTAGGAAGAGGGTAAAAATTACAGTAGTACATAAAGTAATATTGTAATACATTATTGCAATTTAAAATAATTGTTTTCTTTTTTTCATATATTTTAAAATGTAATTTATTCCTGTGATCAAAGCTGAATTTTCAGCATCATTACTTCAGTCTTCAGTGTCACATGATCCTTCAGAAATCATTCTGATATTATGATTTGATGCTCAAGAATTTTTTATTATTATTATATTGTAAAACAGTTGTGCTCATTAATATTTCTGGAAACCTTGATATTGTTTTTCAAGATTATTTGATGACTAGAAAGTTCAAAAGAACAGCATTTATTTGAACATTGTAACATTATAAATGTTTTTATTGTTACTTTTGTTCAATGTAATGTGTCCTTGGAGAATGAAAGTATTAATTTTTAACTTTTAAATATTAATTTTCCACGACTTCAGAGAGTTTTTAGATACTTAAGTCAACAATTAAAAATAACAATATATTGTTTTATAATCTAAAACCTAACAAGCCTCATTTTGTGATGCGATTTTTCCTTGAAAAGTGCTTTATTTTTGAAATGCATGATACCTGGTTTAATATTTAAACATTTTAGTGTTGTTTAAACGCAGATACTTTTGAGGCCACTGGATTTCAATATTTTTTTTTCTTCTTCTTCTACAGGGAACTTTTAGCAGCCCTTCAAACATTAGAAAAACCTTCCGGGTAAGATACACAGTCATGTGTTCATATATTTTAGGTTCTTCAAAGTCACGCTGATTATATATTTTTAGTTTTTATAATCATCTACAAACACCTACACCTTAAAGTCCCCTTGTAGTCAATAATTGTATCCCTTAAAACTCATCTTTGCTCATCAAAATGACATATTTAAATGTTTTTTCCTGTAAAAAAAAAAATTGTTCATGCCTTAAAATAGCTTGAATGTAACTCTACACCCTTGCTTCATTTATTAAAGAATATGCAAATTATCCCCGCCTCCACTCAAAGGAAGATACTTTGAAGAAAGTTTGTAACCTGGCCACTTTGGGCCACCATTGACTTCCATAGTATTTTTTTTTCCTACTATGTGGCCCAAAGCAGCCTTGTTACAAACTTACTTCCAAATATCTTCCTTTGTGTTCAACAGAACAAATAACTTTATACAGGTTTGGAATAACCTGAGGGTGAGTAAATGATGACAGAATTTTAATTTCGGGGTGAACTATCCCTTTAAAGCATGTTAAAAACACCACATAGACATATAAACAACATTTTCATCACATGCTTCTACGCTCATTAGAAATACAAATTCAGTCAAGTGTGTCTAAACTTTTGACTCATAGTGTATAAATAAGCATATGTGGAAGTCTTTAATGACAGTTTTGAGTTTCCTTTCCCCTTGGCCAGATTTCGGAAAAGCAGTACATTCTCACAGCTCTCGGCGCGAGAGCCAAGTTGAAATCCTGGTTTGATGTGGACAGTCTGTTCAACACCAAGAACTGGCTGGGCTACACCAAGAAGAGGTCTCCCGTTGGCTTTCACAGAGTGGTGGACATCCTGCAGAAGAACAGCGCCCCTGTTCAGGTACATCGGTTTACATGTTGTAATAAAACTGCCTCTCGGCCCGTCCCAGCATGCACTTCACTGCAGTTTCCAATGATCTGCAGGTGCTGCAGGAGTATGTGAACCTCATCGACGACCCAGAGCTCAAGCTCAGCGTGGCTCAGAAATATAAATGCCATGACGTCATCATCAATGTGAGTTCATTCTCCAGGCGTTACAGCCGTGTTTGTGTCTTTCTCAGTGTAACTCACCGCGTTTTCCACGTGTCCGTTCAGACATATAGAGACCTGAAGGACCGACAGCAGCTTATTGTTTACAGAGACAAGCTGGAACGAGACTCGGTCGAGTACAGGAAGATCCAGGAGCTCCTCAATAACGGGGTAAGAGGAAGTGCTGAATCATTTTCTGATTCACGGTTTCAAAACAGATGTGGTGTGAGGAGAAATCTTGAGAAATACAATATCATCTTACAGTAATTTATCAGTGTCCACTACAGGTCAATGCAATATTCCTGTGATCTAAAATGTCTTATTTTTGTTCCTTTCTGTTATTTAAGCAAATCAGATGGAAAAACTGACACATGGATCCTGACACAAGGCAAAAAACACTATGAAGCTGTTTAATATGGAGCCTTTTTGAGGTTAAACCTGGACAAACAGAACTGAGATCCTCACAGATGTGGCACAGTTTAAAGAATCAGTGGAGTGAGTCATTCTGAGTGATTCTTTTGCTTCAGTTCAGTACGATTAAACTGCCAAGTGTCCTTCTGCCAACTCTACAGGTGAACATTTATGAAGAAATAAGGACGGTTGCTGACGTGAACAACATCTTCTTAAAGCCCTCACATCTTTTTGTTTGCCTGTGTATGGATTTCTGAACATTCCTCATTATTCACTGCTTTTTTTATATTAAAGATAATATGAAACTGACACAAATGTGTGAGGTTTATACAGGCTTTCTGGTAAATATGAGACTGAAGATTTTAATCTTGGTAAGATAAAAGCTGTAAAGGAAGTTTTGACTGTTTCAACAGAAAAGATTTGTCATGTTTACAGGGTAACCACAGTTTCTGCGAACAGAGGTGAATTTATGACCACAAATCGTGCATAATTTCAGAATGAGAAAGTTCCTCTGCTGTTATGTTTTGGGGACTTTTAAATCATACAGTAGATTGTCATCTAACCTTTTTCAGAAGATTCTTTCGATTCTGAATGATCTACATGTTAGGTTCAGATATACTTTATACAGCTTACATTTATAGCAATCAATGAAGTAGTTTCGCTTAATATTTATTATTTTAAATATACAAAATCTACACTACTGTTCAAAAGTTTGGGTTCAGTAATATATATATATACACGCTACCAGTCAAAAGTTTGGAAACGGTAAGAATTTTAATGTTCTTAAACAAAGTTTCGTCTGCTAACCAAGGCTGCATTTATTTAATTAAAAATCTAGTAAAAATAGTGATATTGTGAAATATTATTACAATTTAAAATAACTGTTTTCTATTTGAAAGTATTTTAAAATGTAATTTATTCTTGTGATGGTAAAGCTGAATTTTCAGCATCATTACTCCAGTCTTCAGTGTCACATGATCCTTCAGAAATCATTCTAATATGATGATTTGCTGCTTAAGAAACATTTATCGTGTACAATTGTACAATGAATAGAAAGTTCAAAAGAACGGTGTTTGTTTGAAATATAATCTTTTGTAACATTATAAATGTCTACTGTCACTTTTGATTGATTTAATGCAACTTTGCTGAATAAAAGTATTCATTTCTTTAATTTATTTAAAAAAAAAATAAAAAAATTCTTACTGACCCCAATCTTTTGAACGGTAGGGTGTAATGTTACAAAAGCTTTGTATTTCAGATAAATGCTGTTCTTTTGAACTTTCTATTCATCAAGGAATCTTTTTTCAACATCGATAATCATAAATATTTCTTGAGCATCAAATCATCATGTTAGAATGATTTCTGAAGGATCATGTGACACTGAAGACTGGAGTAATGATGCTGAAAATTCAGCTTTACCATCACAAGAATAAATTACACTTTAAAATATTTTCAAATAGAAATTAGTTTACAATAATATTTCACAATATCACTCTTTTTACTGTATTTTTAATTAAATAAATGCAGCCTTGGTGAGCAGATGAAACTTCTTTTAAAAACATTAAAATTCTTACCGTTTCCAAACTTTTGACTGGTAGTGTGTATATAATGAAGAATTAAGATGCAAAAGCTGCTAAACGTCATTTCCGCCAAATATGAGATAATGATATTGAGCGAATGCACTGGTTATACTTTGTTGTAGTTTACGCGAACGCTAGTGTACGCGCACAGTCGAACGCACAGCCTTGGAACGTACACTTCATTTGACTCGTACTCGTACACAGGTGTTCGACGCACTCACGGTTTTGAGCAATCTCTCTCCACGAGTTACAACCATGTAAACATCTTTGTGTTCTTTCATGCTAGAGTTTTGGTACTTTAACCTCTTCACACAATCTCTCGTCTATGTAGGCCTCCATTGTCGCTGTAGCTTGCATGTGTTCCGGTCTGCTCTGTTTATGCAGTTTTTCTTTGACTATCTTGTGAATCGACGCCCCCACCTTGTGGATAAACTAATTACTGCAAAAAAAAAACTAAATGCGCATGTGCGACCTGCGCGTACAAGTGTAAGCCCAAAGTATAGTTCACTTTTTATGCATACTCGAGGGTCAGCGTATAGTGTGCGTGACGCAAATTTCGCCATCAGAAGTATACGTGTACAATTCTGATGATGAAATTTGCGTCACATGCGCTATACGCTGACCCTTGATTACGTGTAAAAAGTCAACTATACACTCTAAAAAATGCTGGGTTAAAAACAACCCAAGTTGGGTTGAAAATGGACAAACCCAGCGATTGGGTTGTTTTAACCCAGCGGCTGGGTTAAATGTTTGCCCAACCTGCTGAGTAGTTTTAATATTTTAGTATTCAACCCAAATATTGTTTAAAAATTACTGTATTTCTTGCTTAAAATGAACCCAAAATATGTTGGAAATTAACATTTATTAATATGTTTAATAAACNGTGAACAGGTAAAGTTAGTTTATTGACACCAGTAGAGCATTGAGCAGTCAACGGAAGTGCAGTGATGAATAATAGGATGATGATGAAGATGAGTAGAGATAGTAACTGTCCTCTTATCTTGATATATAGGAATCTGTGAAGTCGCTGGAGCTGGAGATCGCTGGAGATGGATTGTGCACACACACACACTGGAGACTGAACACACGGAGGTAAGGAGACACGCTGGAGACAGGTAAGTAGAGAGCGGGGAGTCCTTGAGATAAGCATAAACATGAGTATCTGCAAACGAGACCGGACGTGGAGTGCTGTGTGTGTGTGCTCTAAGTAGTGCTGTTGATTGGATTCATGATGAGGTGCAGGTGGCGGTGATTAGTACTCTGGTGATGGAGTGCGCTGTGATTGGTGAACGGTGGAGCCTGACGTGTCTGTGACAGCAAGTAGACAGTAGACTTAGAAAAAAAAAGAAGCTAAATACCAATGAAGTGACTAAAGTGACATTTTTGAAAATAAGGCATTTCAATAACTGACTAATAACCTTTTCATTACCATTAAAGTGAACTGACTGAACCTAAACATAGGAGCCTGATAAAAATGCTCATTTAAAAGGAAACATGTCAGACGGACTTAGGGATTTTTGCAGTGGAACTCTACATATATTTCAAAGAATCCTGAAAAAAATGTTGCACGGTTTTCAAAAACAAATTGTACTATTAAGATTTCAACATTGCTGAAAATCAGAATTTTTTTTCAGTATATCAGAATGATTTCTGAAGGATCGTGTGACACTGAAGACTGGAGTAATGATGCTGAAAATTCAGCTTTGATCACAGAAATTACATTTTAAAATATATATTAAAACAGTTATTCAAAATTGTAATATTTTTGATCAAATAAGCAGAATGTGAAGAAGAGACTACCTTTGAACAGAAATGTATATTTTTACCATACTCCAAGCCTGATAAAACCCACAACTTATATTCTGTATAATTGTAATAATAACCAATTATCAAAACTATCATTGATGATATATATATCTCATCAATGATAGCTTTGAAACAGGTAATGGAAACACTACTCCTACAAGTTTCCCATATGGTGAGGTCACTGTATGTGGGCTCATATATTTATATCATGCTGACATATGGTTAGATTAATCATCACCTATAGTTCACCGGAAACTGTTACACAGTGAGATATTAATGTTTTGAGTGCCATGCCAACACAATGTTTACAGTATGTTGTTTTGGTTTTGATATATCAATCTAATCTAGACCACATCATTTTTTTTAATGGAAGAACTATCTTCTGTGTTTTATATTGGATATTAGATTACATTAGTTGTAATCTAATATCCAATATATCTGTACCAGTGTGAGTAACATCACACCTCTTACTGTAAATCTTTATAGCTTCTTCTTTCAGTTTTTGTCAGCTGGTTCGTCAGATGGGCATTCCCGTTACGTATATATACTGTGGTCGAGCTCTGGAACTTACACTTCATTAAAAATAAATCATTTTATTATTTGT
Organism: Anabarilius grahami; assembly: GCA_003731715.1. Classification (NCBI taxonomy): domain Eukaryota; kingdom Metazoa; phylum Chordata; class Actinopteri; order Cypriniformes; family Xenocyprididae; genus Anabarilius; species Anabarilius grahami. Next base: position 1,739,064 of record RJVU01049825.1, on the reverse strand, counting down.
AAACAATGAGGTTTCAAGTAAAAGTTCATTTTTGAACTTTTTAACCATCTTTTGAGATCATATCAAATTATTTCCTGGAGGATGACGCTAGCTGGCTTTTTTCTTTCTTTTGAAATTAGTAATTTAAGTGCGCTTTGTTGTGGTAAAGTGTTCAAATAAATTCCCCTGCTCAACTAACAGCACTGCATCGTGCGCGTTCATTTCACAAACACAAAAACGCGCCGATGATGCCAAAATAAGTGTTCTAGATATGCATCTCTCACCACGTTTAGAGGTGTAGGGTTTTTTTTTAAATCTTCTCTCATTCATTCAAAGTGCCTTATTTGAACCCGCAGTCGAAGAAAGCAGAACTGCGATGATCACGTGGTCGAATGTGGTGTGGGTGTGTAGCGCGCGCTGCCCCTGTCCTTCATCATTTCACACGCTGCTCTGAGGGGCTGTCATGAGCTCTGCTGGCATTTCAATGGTTATAGATGAGGAGTGGACACATTCTTAACAGGTCAGAATTTACATTTATAGAAAATGTCATATTTGCTTTTACAAAGGCTATTGAGAAATACCTGAGAAAAAACAGGATGTGTTCATGTGGTTGTGTTTTAAATGATCTAGGGCATGCGATTTTCAACCCAAACTTTCAGTCAATCCATGCATGGAGTGTCAGTGTGTGTGTGTGTGTATATATATATGTATATGCTAGATTTTTTCCTGAAACACTTTATCTTTCTTTAATGTACATTAACTACACTGAAAAACAAAAGTGTAAGATTTACTTAAGATTTCACTGAGAAATTGCTTGTAATTTTAACAAATAATTAAAAAGAAACAGAATATAAAATTGAATTAAATGTGAACTTTTTCGTAAAAAAACTTACTTACATTACATTAGCATTACTACAAGACATAATCCTGAGCAGATCATTATTTACATAAAAAAAAACAGATGTAAAAAAACACATTTCCACAGTAAAAACAACACGATTTCCACTGAAACAGTAATATACCGTAAAAACAGTGCATTGTTTTACGGTATATTACTGTTTCAATGGAATTTTTTTTTTTTTTTACAGCTATTTTTTATAGTGTAGAAAGTTATTTAATAGTGGAAATGACATGAACATTTCAGTTGGTTTCTCCTCTGTAAAACCTTCAGGCGCCTTTAGATTTAAAAACTGGATCTAAAGTGTTAAATGTCATATATTGAAATCAGACAAATAAAAATAATAGTCAGATTAACTTGAGAAGTTTTGTTATGGACTGGTTTGATTTTGTCGTCAGCATTAAACAAAGGAATCATGAATATTTAATGAAGATGTCAGCTTAATTTAGACCAGTGCATTAATGATAAATAAAATACATTTCAGATAATACATATTGCAGCATCATCTCTAATAAGGTTAAGCGCGTTTCGGAAAATCCGCCTGGAGTGTCTAAAAACATTGGCGTACACTTGACTGAGCATCACCAGTGTCTCGACACTAACGATATGAGACGAGGGCATTAAAGGTTTCATGTGATCTGAAAGTCACAGCAGTGCGTGTCTTAACACCCGTACAGTGATTTAATGACTATAAGGAGGTCACAGAACACAAAGAAGACTAATGCACTTAATGTACGCCGCCTTCTCCCTCCACCGACTTTGTATACATGTTTTTCTTCACACTGACCATCAATGGCATTATTACTGCCAGTTCAGCTGTCACCAGTGTCATTAGGTCAAGTGAAATATTACTTTCTCAATCCTCAGTAGAGTTCTTGTGCAAGGACAAGGTTTTCCCCCATTGTGAAAAGCGAGAAACGAGAAAAGGAGGGAATCTTAGTCAGTGTGTATTTCACATAAACCTATAAGCTATGTGGGTGGTTTAACTGTTTGAACTTTAAAACGTCTTGCTCAATAACTGCCTATTGCATTTTGGTCTCATTTACCACTCATTTTACATAATGTCTAGGACAAGAACGTTAAAGCGGTGATTCAGTTACCAATTCATGTGGTTTGTTTCCACTATGTGTTTCCGTTCTGATGCACCTCTACTCCCCGTGGATGATGGGGTCGTGATGAATATTTCAGAGGCTGTCTTGTCTAGCTGGGGCAAAAGCAGGGAGTGGTACATTGTGTTAGATGAAGGGGAATGGGGGTGTTTTACTCTGGATCAGACATGAGGCAGAAACACTGGAAGTTTTCACATTCTGTTGCACATTAACGGTCACGTCAGACCGAAACCGCTTTCAATTCAATGTATGTTGGGTGCCTCAACTTTCTTTTGAATCAAATTAAGAGAGAAATATTGATTGTAGGTTCGAACTATTGCAGAATAAACTGTCTTCATTTTTTTTTTTTACCCCCTCAGACCTGATTGTTTTTCAATGAGCAAAATATTTGCAATTCACTAATGTACACTCTAAAATTGCTGGGTTAAAATCAACCCAAGTTGGGTTGAAAATGGACAAACCCAGCGGTTGGGTTAAATGTTTGCCCAATGTGCTGGGTAGTTTGATTTAACTCAACTATTGTTTAAAAATGACTATATGACTGGCTTAAAATGAACCCAAATATGTTGGAAATTAAAAATCAGACACATAATTGCTAGAGGCAACAGTGATAATCAAAAGGTGAATGATAAGCAATTTAATAAATGTTTATTGTTTAATTACTATTCATTAAACTTATTAATAAATGTTCTTTTTTTTTTAAATATATTAATAAATGTTCATTTCCAACCTATTTTGGGTTCATTTTAAGCGAGCAATACACTCATTTTTAAACAATAGTTGAGTTAAATAAAACTGCCCAGCAGGTCGGTCAAACATTTAACCCAACCGCTGGGTTTGTCCATATTTAACCCAACTTGGGTTGTTTAACCCAGCATTTTTTAGAGTGTAGTATAGTTAAAACATGAGGATTATGTTGTTTTAGTCGTTGCTTCCATTGATATGAAAAAAAAATCTTATAAAAAACTGTATGATAGAGTTTAAACATACAGGATGTGAACTAGCGTTGATTTTTGAAAATAACTCATACTGTTACAGTGAGCACTACGGTAAGGATGTAGAAAAAAGGTACGATGGTAAGTCGTTTTGACTTCTCAGGAAGTCAAAAAACCTATTCAGTTGTTTTTGCTAGTTGCAGTGGGTGAATCTGAATCCAGCTTTGAAAGATACCACATTTGGCAAATATATCATATGTGAAATACAGAAATAGAAGTGAAGCCACTTTGGGCTTTAATACTTTTGAACTTTTTGTTCAACATATTTAGATTTGCTTAACATATTTAGTTAAAACACACATTTACCTATTTTGTCTTTATTTATTTATTTTTTTAAACTTGCTATTTTTATTTCGCAAACTTTTCATTCATTTTTCATTTTTTCCAATTTTATTTTTATTTTTAAATTATTTTTAAATTTTATTTAACTTTTTAATTAAATTATTATTAACCTTTTTCCATTTCAATACTGCAAAGCCCTGCACATGACATGTGAAAAATAAAAAGATATTGTGTACACACATTAATAAGTTGTTCTCATGACTTAACAATTTAACTTGATTACAGTGATTAGTTTTTCTTTTTAAATAAACGAGGGGATGAATTAGTACAACAAAGTAGTACAATGATTTAATAAAATATGGCCATTAAAATAATAAAGTGTGTGAATGGTTTCTTAACACTTACAAAAAATTAAGTATACTTCAAATTCATTTTATTAAGTAAGGTTCAAGTATATTTTTAAGTATACTTTGTGTAGTAAGTATACTGACATTAATGTACTGGGTGTAAAAATGCTGGGTTAAAAATTACTATATGACTTGCATAAAATGAACCCAAAATAAGTTGGAAATTAACATTTATTAATATGTTTAATAAATGAACATTTATTAATGAGTTTAATAAATAATAATTAAATAATAAACACCTTTTAATAAATGTTCACTTTTTGATTATTATTGTTGCCTCTAGTAATTATGTGTCTGGTTTTTATTTTCCAACCTTTTTAGGTTCATTTTAATCCAGTCATATAGTCATTTTTAAACAGTAGTTGAGTTAAATAAAACTACCCAGCAGGTCGATCAAACATTTAACCCAACGTGGATTTTTTAGAGTGTAGTATACTTGTAAGTGTACTGCTTCAATACTACTTGGGACTAAATTGGCCCACTTTTTAGTGTATACTTTAAGTGTAACAGTAGTAAACTTTGAGTACACAACTACACTCTAAAAAAAGCTGGGTTGTTTCAACCCAAATTTGGGTCATAAATGGACAAACCCAACCTTTGGGTTAAAAAATCCAGACACAACCAATTTAATTTAAACAACCCAGTGTTTTTTAGAGCGTAGCTTACAACTATGTGTTTTTCTTTTGTACTGCAACTAGACTACAAGTGAGCTTGGTATACTGATAGTTTTATACAGTATAAATGCGGTGCCTTTTTTTTTCTTCCTCATCATGTGCAGTACTCCTACAGTTCTCTTTCTCTGCTTATTCTCACTTCTCTCTTTATTTTTTCCCCTCAGATATGATGCATGAAACCACCGTGGCTCAGAGCATCATGACAACAATGAACCAAAGTGTGAAGATATGTCAGATATCGTATCAGGAGGACCGCGTTCCTCTGATGGTGCTCTACATTGTGGTTTTTATCATCGGCCTGCCAGCCAACTTGGTCACGGTCTACCTCACCCTCCACCAGGTGTGTCGTAAGAACGTCCTCGGCATCTACCTGCTCAGCCTGTCCTTGTGCGATCTCACGTACCTCTTCACGCTGCCCATGTGGACGGTGTATGTCAGTAGAGACCACGAGTGGCCCTGGAGCTCCACGGCCTGCAAAGTGACCGGCTTTGTGTTCTTCAACAACATGTACATCAGCATCTTCCTGCTCTGCTGCGTGTCCATCGACCGCTATGTGGCGGTGGTCTACGCGATCGAATCTCGCGGTCTTCGCCAAAAGCGGATTGCAGCTCTCATAGCGTTTTCCATCTACATGGTAGTGGGCTTAGGTCACGCGCCCGTCTTCATCATGCGCGAAGGGGAAGTTGCTGAAGGGAGTCGCCGCTGTTTTGAGCCCAGCCACAGCTCAGAGTTGGTTATGGCATTCAACTACGCTCGGGTTTGCATAGGCTTTTTTATCCCCCTCGCCATCCTGATCTTCACCAACAGGGCAATTCTTGCAAACGTGCAGGCCAGCACGGGCCTCCAGCCCCATCAGAAAGAAAAGGTGCGTTACCTGGCTGTGGCGGTGGTGGCGCTGTTTTTGATCTGTTTCGCGCCGTACCACATTATCTTGCTCGTGCGCGCCATCACCTTCCACTTCCCCGAGCTGCAGGAGCAGTGTCACTTTGAAAAGCACATCTACACACCTTATAAAATCTCTTTGGGACTGTCGACTTTCAACAGCGCCATCAACCCCATTCTTTACGTGCTCTCCAGCAACAATATCCGTCAGGAGATCAGGAGAGGCATGGCGTCGCTGTGTAACAGAGTCATCTCGAGTCAGCGCTCGACGCACAGTAGCCAGCACAACATGCACAGCTCCAAAAGCAATTCAGACCCTGTCCCAGCAAAGGGCAATGAAATGAGAACTTCCATGCCATGCTGAAATTGACGTTGGACCTTAAAGGGCACCTATCATGCCCCTTTTACAAGATGTAATATAAGTCTCTGGTGTCCCCAGAATGTGTCTGTGAAGTTTCAGCTCAAAATACCCCACAGATCATTTATTATAGCTTGTCAAATTTGCCTCTATTAGGGTGTGAGCAAAAACACGCCGTTTTTGTGTGTGTCCCTTTAAATGCAAATTAGCTGCTGCTCCCAGCCCCCTTTCCAGAAGAGGGCGGAGCTTTAACAGCTCGCGCTTCGGTTGCTCGACAACAACAAAGCTGGAGAATCTCACGCAGCCAAAATTAGTAACGGTGTTCAGCCTTACATTGTTCAAACCGGAGTCGACACTGATGGAGAGACTCAAGAAGAAGTTACAACTTTTAGAATGAAACTGGACGTTTCTGAATGGTTAGTGGATAAATTTATGTAGTTGCTGTGGAGTTGATTCAACTCATCGACTAGCATGTGCCGTCATGTTAATCTTTTGTGCAAATCCAGTGTTGAATTGACCCTCATTTGTGAAGCAGTCCGCCGTTAAATGACGGCATGACAACACTCTACTACAACCAGGGTTGCCAGGTTTTCACAACAAAACTTGCCCAATTGCTACTCAAAACTAGCACAAAACTAGCCCAATCGCGTTTTGGGGGGTTCCCCCAGTAAATATTGCATTCTGACGGGTAAAATCTGTGTTTTTGATGGGGTTCCCCTGGTAAATTTTGCAATCCAGGGGCTAAATATCATGTTATTTGAGGTCGATTCAACCCGCAGACATGAAAATCAACCCGCGGCAACAGTGATAAAGTATCCCAATTCCACGGGATTTGGCAACACTGACTACAACAACTCTTCCTCTTCTCTAAAGGAGCCCAACATGGCCTCACCTCCTTTGTTGCGAATTCTCGGGGGCGGGGTTTATGTAAATTCTGGGGTTTGTGATGTCACTAACCCGGGAAGAAGCTCGTTGTAGTCCCTACCAGCCGTTTGTTGTAGTCCTTAAAAAGTGATTTCTGTAAAAGAAAATATCTCCTCTGCATTGAACTTTGAGCGTCGTGACTTTGCAGGTGTTGTTTATGCTCAAACAGCAACATTACACACTGACTAAAGTTAAAAAAGTTAAATCATAATCAACCACCCCTTGAAGTACAAACCCGGGATGGGAAAAAGTCCAGGTGCAGATTTGTTTGTTTTGTAAATACAATGAGAACAAGGTGTATCACAGATCTTGCAAAAATCAGAAGTGAGTTTCCTGTTGTTGGACTATAAACGGAAAGGATCTCACGATAAGATCATCTCTGTGTTTTTCACACCTTCTAATCTCTTCCGTCGCAGAATGTTTGAGCTGCAGCTTCTGAAAGCCTTGCATTGGTCTCATCTTGAGCATATTTCTCCAGATTGTTGAGAAGCTCAATATAGTTTTGCAGATACACAGGAAGGGGTCTAACTCACTTACAGCGACTCGCCACACTTGGTTTTGTTTTTACATGGCCTTTATCTGAAAACATTAATATCATATTAATAACTGATACTGTATGTTCACAAAAAAATATTAGCAAAAAATGTGTCGAAAATTTCTGCACATCCAAAAGGTATGAATACCAATGCATCTGCAGACATAATCTGGAATAACATTTAATTTACTTGCAACTAAGTGCCTCAAAACTAACTCTGAAGATCTTTCAAAGATTTGATGCCACAAACTGAGCAAACAGGCAAATCCAGTGACTGGTTCGTTGTAGAAGCTCAGTACTCTGTAAACATGACTTCTGATTCCAAGTGAGTTGGTGAAAATGTGCAGATGGAATCCCAGAAGTTGTATCAAGCCAGCCAATCAGATTAGAGCTTGCTATTTTGGCAAGTGTTTGCCATTTTTGTGTGTGCAATAAAGCATCAAATTGTCGGTGGATGGTCTGTAAGATAATGTCCAAAACAGACGGTTTCAAAAAACATACAGTATCACTGTTTTCATTCTGAAATAATTGACTGTAACACAGTACATGTAAATGTGTAGGCGTTAAAGTGCATGCCTTTTAGCGATAACAGTGTTGTTTGTCAAGTAGATGTATATAATTACTTAAATTATTGTTTTTTTTATAAGATTTTATAATAGATGTGTTTTGCATTATGTTGAATTTGTTTGTTTGTTTTCATGTTATTTTAAAGAATGTCAATTTCAAGACTCGGTACATAATCTATTATATTATTTTTCAAGCTTTTTTTGATGTAACACTTATTTTGCTTATTTGTCCTATTTTCCCAAGTCTCATTTGTAAATTAGACTTTAATAATTAGCAGTCAAGCCTTTCTCATACAGTCACAGGTAAATTATGATGGCCATTTTTGCACATAATGCTATTCTTTTAAGAAACTAAGCTTGAGCAAGATTACAAGATAAACTCAGCATAAACTAGCTATATTGGAAAAGCTGTTCTTAAAAACATGTTTAATATGTGTTTCACAGACACATAACATTCTCAGGACAGAGTTAATGTGATAATTTGTCAATTCAGCATTAAATATTGAAAACGGTTGGTTTCTGTGGTCTGAACTATCTCATGTTGACTTATTTGTGTGCTTTTTAAATGTGACAGACGTGCGTAAATCAGCCAAAAAAAAAAAAAAAGAAGGAAAATGCTGACTGCTGTAAATCCATCGTCGATTAAATGTTGAGCAAGTGCAACATCCTTCCTCAGTCACGTTTTTGAGTGTAACAAAATTCTTTAATGCAAAAGCTACAAGCCAGACAAACACATGGTCATCTGGTATGTCTTTCCTGAATAATTAACTCAGTGACCAAGATAAGTTCCTTATCGGCCCTTCCCTCAATGAATAATTAAGTAGCCAGCAGCTGTCCTCAGCCAATAGCAAACAATAAGCCCAATGGTTCCCGCCCCTGTTGTGAAGCACTGGGCATCTGGCTGGTAAACTTCAATCGCCCCGCCTCAGTTTGCGGTCATGTGTTCGTAAATTCCACTTAACACAGTCGGGGGCAGTCGTGGCCTAATGGATAGAGAGTCGGACTTGTAACCCAAAGGTCATGGGTTCGAACCTCAGGTCTGGCAGGGATTGTCGGTGAGGGGAGTGAATGTCCAGCGCTCTCCCCACCCTCAATACCACGACTGAGGTGAGACCCTTGAGCAAGGCACCGTACCCCCAACTGCTCCCCAGGTGCCGCAGCAATGGCTGCCCACTGCTCCGGGTGTGTGTTCACGGTGTGTGTGTTCACTGCTGTGCACTTGGATGGGTTAAATGCAGAGCACAAATTCTGAGTATGGGTCACCATACTTGGCCACATGTCACTTCACTTCACTCTACAAAACGTCACGTCAAATGTGTGAAACAATGTTTCTGTTGAAGATGGTTAACAACGGATATTCAGAAAATAAGACTATTCTTTATCTTAGACTGCAGACTACATATAGTAAATATGGCAGTGAATTATTTGGCCTATATTACAGATCTAGGCCTACTGTAGTTCTTTACAAATCTTTAACAGATCCCCAGAGCTTGAGTGTTTTCCTTTAAAGCCATTTCCTTTTGTCTCTTTCTTTCTTTCAGAGTATCCATCTTGATATGTTTCATGAAGTGTGTGAATTATTAATGCATTAACAAAGGAAGGCTCTACAGAAACATCCTGTATTCAGGCACTCAGTCCTTAGATCTACCTAACTGTCTGTGGGAATTCATCACTCTCTCCCATGGGATCACCTTTCAAAACCATATATATTTAAAAACATACTTTGCATTTAAAATACATTACCTACCATAAGCCTATTTCATGCCCTCCAAAATTAGTGTAATATCTATATATTTTTGCAAGTAATGTTTTTTTTTTTATATTTTATTTCTTTAAAATACAGGGTTCAACGTTTGAATGGTAGTCTTTGACCATTTTACCTTGCAGTCATGCATTTAAAGGGTTAGTTCACCCAAAAATGAACATTATCCCATAATTTACTGAACTATATAGGGCTTTGAAAATGAAGATTTCAAAAGGAAAGTTTATTAAGAATGAGAATTTAGGAGGAATAATAATATTTATTTATGGCGCTCAGACAGGTATGTTCATTGAGATTATAGAAAAAAATTAGTTTCAACATTATTTGTTTTTTAGATATTCCTCTTTAAAATAATAATTTAAAAAAAGTATCAGCTGTTTGCAAAGTGACCCACATTTGGTGTTTTGACCTCTGAAAATTTACCAATTTACTCATGGAGCCACATTGACATGTCCATATCTCTGGGGTTGAACCATCGAGGACCTTTAACGTGAAGACACCAAAAGGAAAGTTTGTTAAGAACCAGAATCTGAAAGAATATTAAGATATCTTTAATGCTTCTTGAGTCACAGGCATGCAAACATGAGGCAAAAAAAACACAAGAAGTGCTTTTGCCATTTGTGAACTCTCACTGTTGGCGTATAATGAAACAAAGATTGCTAAAGTCAACAGATTTTACTAATAGACCTGCCAATCTCTGTGTAAAAATAACATAATAATGCTGGTATCTTTCTAAAGTCATTTTACATCCCTTTAATTTGGCTCTGGTGAAAATGGTCATTTTGACCCCCTCTACAAAATGGTGGATTACTCAGTAAATATACATCTGTGACATTTAATATTTTGGCTTTTATCACTATTTATGTTTGTCTTTCCACAGAAAAAAATATGAACAAAATCAGAAATTTGAGCCGGAGACCTCTGGTTGAGTTGACACGGGAATGACTCTATATTAACCAGCGTATAAAGTTATAAATATGGATGTTTTTCTTACAAAAACGCATATATTTGCTTCAGAAGGCCTTTATTATAGTAATCCATATGGATTACTTTTATGATGGATGGATGTGCTTTTTTGGGCTTCAAAATCTAGGTTACCATTCACATCCATTATAAAGCTCGGAAGAGCCAGAATATTTTTTTAATATAACTTCGATTGTGTTGATTAGGGCCACGCAATAATAAAAAAATAAAACAATCTCGAGATTAAAGTTGTTAAATTTCGAGAAAAAACTCATTAAATTACGAGAAAAAAGTCGTTAAATTACGAGAACAAATTCGTTAAATTATGAGAAAAATGTCGTTAAATTTCGAGAAAAAAGTTGAGATAAAATGTTGAGAATAAACTCATTAAATTACGAGAAAAAAGTCGTTAAATTTCGAGAAAAAAGTTGAGATAAAATGTTGAGAATAAAGTCATTAAATTACGAGAAAAAAGTCGTTAAATTTCAAGAAAAAAGTCGAGATAAAATGTTGAGAATAAAGTCATTAAATTACGAGAAAAAAGTCGTTAAATTACGAGAACAAATTCGTTAAATTATGAGAAAAATGTCGTTAAATTTCGAGAAAAAAGTCGAGATAAAATGTTGAGAATAAAGTCATTAAATTACGAGAATAAACTCATTAAATTACGAGAAAAAAGTCGTTAAATTACGAGAACAAATTTGTTAAATTACGAGAATAAATTCGTTAATTTAATGACTTTATTCTCAACATTTTATCTCGACTTTTTTCTTGAAATTTAACTAGTTTTTTTTCTCGTAATTTAACGAGTTTATTCTCAACATTTTATCTCGACCTTTTTCTTGAAATTTAATGAGTTTTTTCTCGTAACTTGAGTTTATTCTCAACATTTTATCTCGACTTTTTTCTCGAAATTTAACGAGTTTTTTTCTCGAAATTTAACAACTTTAATCTCGAGATGGTTTTATTTTTTTATTATTGCTTGGCCCTAATCCTCTTCCGTATCTTCCGTATGTTTGACTGAAAGAAGAAAGTATAAAAACATAGGATAGCTTGAGGGTGAGTAAATTAAAGGATACTTTTCATTTTTGGGTGAACTAACCCTTTAATTAAAAAAAAAAAATTAAAAAAACTTTTTCTTATTCATTGTGCGCATGCGCGCACACTGAGGGACGCGCCAAAATGACTGTCAGTGTAATCGCCTCCTATTCCTTTAACTGTATTTTGGCTCGAACATCCTGAAACAGGTAAGTCTGTGGGAATAATGGGACATAACGGGAAACAGGAACCGTTTAAATGTCAATCTCAGGTGCTGAAAACCATCGAGAGGCTCATGTGGAGACGAAGGAAAACCGTCGAGCTGCTGACGTGTTTAACCAGAAGCTTCGCAACCTCGAGACTTAGCCTAGCATGTAAAACATGTATATTAAAGACATTTAACGTTCACACATTCGTATTTACACATAATCTCGCACCTCCACCTGCTGGTCATGAACATGTGAAGGCCTATAAAAGCTTTTTTAATGATTTTAATGCGTTCCCGCTCTTTCCGCTAAACCTGTAGATGTTCTTTGAAAATGCTGCAACATTTCATATGACCTTATTGCAAATCACATTCAAATATATGAATTATAATGCATTGTGACATCATGGTGTAAGCTAAATTACACCATAGAATCAGAAATAGGCTGTACAACAGTCCCAGTACAGTTTGTTCATTAGTATTATGACGAATGACCATCACTACTGTTACAGTAATAGTTTCATATCTTAAACATAGTTAAAATCCAGTCAAAAACAAACTAGTTGTGAGACCGATGCTGTACTGTCACACATTCAGCCAATAGGGGGGAGTGCTGTCCCACTTTTACCTTGCAGTCATGTATTTAAAGGGACAGTTCACCCAAAAATGAAAATTCGGTCATTTATTCACCCTCAAGTTGATCCAAACCTGTATGAATTGCTTTCTTCTGTTGAACACAAAAGAAGATATTATGAAGAACACCTGATGCACCCCATTGACTTCAATAGTATATATTTTTTTTCATACAATGGAAGTCAATCAACTGTTTGGTGGTTACAGATATTCTTCAAAATATCTTCTTTTGTGTAAATAAAAACTGACCATTTTTTTCACCTGTTTGTGAGGGGGGCATCCTGGCTCCCTTCCTGTTTACTCTTTCTATTAAACCGGTTTTAAATACATCATTGGATAAAACCCCGTCGTTGGTGTCGCTTGCAGAAGTACTCATGGGATCTGGGATTGTTGGGATATGTGAGACGTGAAGAGAAGGGAGAGCACAGAGGAATGATTTGTGACGCAATGTGGAAAAAAAAACAAGGTGATGATGTTGGACATCGGTAGGAAGAGGAACCTTTCACCCCAGTTTCCATCCCGAGAGGATGTTGACATGTCACAGACCTAACATTTCTTGGGAGTGCACCTGGACAGCAGGCCTGACCGAACATAAAGGATCATGGTCAGCTTTATTTTTTGAGATGGCTGTTCATTTATATTCACTCTTATCCCTGTAAGAATAATACAAATTTTCACTTCACCGTGTTGTATTTAATGCATCTTTAAATGGAGAATCCAGGTTTTGTAGAATTAAAAACGTGAAGCATAACAATCTCAACATTTGCCGTCTCTGTGCCAGTAACACTCCATAACCCCGCAACCTTAAAAACTCTACTGCACCGTCTTTTTTTGCCATTTCTCCTCTCACTCGACCCACTCGAGAGACGCTCATTGACAGATGGTCCGGGCATTACCCGGCATCATGTTTTCACAGCCGACTTTATCTTGGCCTAAAGCCTGGACACACAAAAGGAAAACCAAGTTCATGTTTTCGTTCAAACTTGTATTTTCTGGGATGATCACTCATCTCCATAGCATGAAAATAATAAATCAGCATTTGTATTACGATAATAAAAAGTCCGACTGGAGCAGACCCTTCATTAACCCCGTCATGTTTCTGATACAGACTTTTTATAGTATTTACAGATTCTTTAACATCCTGCACTCATATAGCTGGGTGTATTCATAATATTATAATGTTTCTGACAAATGCATTTTTTTTACAGCACAGCCTTGCCCAAAATTATGTCTCTTTTCCTTCCTGTGTCTGTGGTCAAATCCCAGCTGCTGTCATGGTGATTGAGGGGTATTTCCAAATGAGGTAGTTTTTCCTGGTGGCTTCCAGCTTCACATTGCTCTATTACCTAATTTCCATTCTCAAAAACATGCACAAACATCACTTTGTGCTGCATTGCATATATTTAGACACATTTTTAAAGATGAAATCATTCGTTCATGAAATGGGAAGTTGTACTGCTAATAAATAGATACACAAATGCACACTTTAGTATGGAGGAAGTAAAATCCTGCCATTCAGTTTCACCCCTAATAAAGCCCAGAAGTCAGTCATTGTTCTCCTAAAGGTAAAAATGTATGGCCCAGATGTATTTTTGTCAAGTATGGTAACAAGGTTTAGTATCAAGTGAAAAAAATAATACTTTAATAATAATAATTTAAGGAGCTAAGAAATGTTAAAACATTTTTTTCTAACAGAACAACTTATTTCAGTTTATTAATGTCATAATCACTATATTATTCTTATTTTTAAATTATGATTTTATAAATGTTCTACTGATGACTAAGAAAATCATTGTTAAACTGCATTAGTCCAGAAATATGATAGTGTTTTTCTTTTTTTTTTAATCAACAATACTCTAAAAAAATGCTGGGTTAAAAACAACCCTAAAGTAGGGTTGAAAATGGACAATTGGGTTTTTTTGACCCAGCGGTTGGGTTAAATGTTTGCCCAACGTGCTGGGCAGTTTTATTTAACCCAACTATTTAAAAAAGACTATATGTCTGGCTTAAAATAAACCCAAAATAGGTTGGAAATTAAAAATCAGACATAATTACTAGAGGCAACAATAATAATCAAAAGGTGAACATTTATTAATAAGCAATGTAATGTTTATTGTTTAATTATTATTCATTAAACTTAATAATAAATGTTCATTTATTAAACATTAATAAATGTTAATTTCCGTCATACTTTGGGTTCATTTTAAGCAATCAATACAGTAATTTTTAAACAATAGTTTAGTTAAATAAAACTACCCAGCAGGTTGAGCAAACATTTAACCCAACTGCTGGGTTTGTCCATTTTTAACCCAACTTGGGTTGTTTTTAACCCAGCATTTTTTAGAGTGTGGAGACCTGAAAATGCAAACACACACCACTTACACACATGCACATTTACCCATAAACACAATTTACTTTTTTGCAATAGAACATAATGTACAGATATACAACTAACAAGACACATAATTGAAATTGTGAGTCAAAATTATACACTCTAAAAAATGCTGGGTTAAAAACAACCCAAGTTGGGTTGAAAATGGACAAACCCAGCGATTGGGTTGTTTTGACCCAGCAGTTGGGTTAAATGTTTGCCCAACCTGCTGGGTAGTTTTATTTAAACCAACAATTGTTTACAAATTACTATATGTCTGGCTTAAAATGAACCCAAAATAGGTTGGAAATTAAAAATCAGACTCATAATTACTAGAGGCAACAGTAATAATCAAAAAGATGAGCATTTATTAATAAGCAATTTAATAAATGTTTATTGTTTAAATATTGTTCAAAAAAAGTATTAATAAATGTTTGTTTATTAAACATATTAATAAAATGTTCATTTCCAACATATTTTGGGTTCATTTTAAGCAAGAAATACAGTAACTATATAAATATTTGGGATAAATAAAACTACCCAGCAGGTTGGGCAAACATTTAACCCAGCCGCTGGGTTAAAACAACCCAATCGCTGGGTTTGTCCATTTTCAACCCAACTTGGGTTGTTTTTAACCCAGCATTTTTTTAGAGTGTATATATAAAAAAAAAACAGAGATGAAAGTATTTTACTAAAAAGACATAATACAAAATAAAAATACATAACATTACAACTCTTTTGTGATCATCAGATGTCATTGTCCAAAAGCCCTACATCTAATCCATAAAGTTTACCAAGAGGCCTGCTCAGATTTCAATTAGATTAAACACTGCTAATGACTCTCTCCCTCAGAACATCGAGTCCCACTGCCCACATCTCATCCTCTTTTGTGCCCCTCTGTGCATCTGCAGTTTCACTCATCAGTAACTCATTACTGTCTAGATCCACAAAGATCCAGTTCCATTTCTTAACACAAGGATTTATCTTAACAAAGAGAGAGGAAATGATCCAAATATGGCAGTAAATCTGAGTTCAGAACCTCAGAAGTGTCCAGTGAAGATTAGCCTTGCACTTGGGAGAATTAGTCATTTGCAAAGCATCTCAAACAAGAAAACTGCTTTTAAGTGAGAAAACAGCCTCTCCGAAACATGTCTTCATGCAATCAGGGCCTAAATACATAATACAATGTACAAGTGAAAAGATACTCCAGTACACAAACAATCAGAAGAGTATACTCTGAAAACATGCTGGGTTGTTTCACCCCAAATTTGGGTCAAATATGGACAAACCCATCCATTGGGTAAAAAATTAAATTTAAAAACTTAACCCAATAGTCTATATTTGACCCTAATTTGGGTTGAAACAACCCAGCATACACTCTAAAAAATGCTATGATAAAAAAAAACAAGTTGGGTTGAAAATGGACAAACCCAGCAATTGGGTTGTTTTAGTAATTTAATTTTTTAAACTATAGTTGAGTTAAATAAAACTGCCCAGCACATTGGGCAAACATTTAACCCAATCGCTGGGTTGTTTTTAACCCAGCATTTTTTTGAATATACACAATGGTGGTTGTTTTACACCAAATTTGGGTCAAATATGGACAAACCCAACCGTTGGGTTTAAAATTTAATTAAAAAAATGTAACCCAACGGCTGGGTTTGTCCATATTTGACTCAAATTTGGGTTGAAAATGGACAAACTCAGCAATTGGGTTGTTTTAACCCAGCATTTGAGTTAAATGTTTGCCCAACCTGCTGGGTAGTTTTATGTAACTCAACTATTGTTTAAAAATTACTGTATTGCTTGCTTAAAATTAACGCAAAGTAGGTTGGAAATTAACATTTATTAATATGTTTAATAGACGAACATTTATAAGTTTAATGAATAATAATTAAACAGTAAACATTTATTAAATTGCTTATCAATAAATGTTCACCTTTTGATTATTATTGTTGCCTCTAGTAATTATGTGTCTGATTTTTAATTTCCAACCTAATTTGGGTTCATTTTAAGCCAGACATATAGTCATTTTTAAACAATTGTTGTTTTTAACCCAGCATTTTGTTAGTGTACGTATCTTGTCCTTTTTCAAATGATGTCCTTTATTTAGGGTAAGATCAAACTGTTGTGGTCTGGGTGAGAGTGTTCTTATTGCTTCTCTCCTCTGGTATGAGTGCCGTAGCCGAACAACAGTTGACTACAGAAATGCTAGTATTATTGTCTCGGAGTCTATGCTCAAACGTACTGACATTCATAGTGACCGTTTCCTGCTGAGCAACACTTGAGGAGATTTTAAGGTCAGGATTAAGGTTGGAGGGATCCATGCAGCTGCTGATCAGATCATCACCCTGGACTTTCTGCATGTGGAAAGTTCCATGAATTTTCAGCTCAAGAGTGGAGGTGACAGTCTGCATGCACACGACACAGCGGAAGCCTGTCAGCGAGTTGTGCAGGTCTGGGTGCCTCTGACAGTGTTCCAGGAAGTCCTCCTCACTGTGAAGAGGAAGCTTGCAGATGCGGCAGTTGCCTGTGTCCAAGCTCCTGCTGTGGGTGACCTTGTGTTCAGTCAGAGTTAGCAGGGAAGGGAAGCGCTCTCCACAGATGGGGCATTGGCAGTGCTTGGTGGGGCCTAGATGAGTCTGGACGTGCTCCCACAGTGCCATCTCAGTAAAGAAGGTCTTGGAACAGTCTTTGCATTTGTGGCTCCCTTGGATTGCCTCCACTTTGCGCTTGAGAGTGCCACTCTCCCCGGGCTGGATGTGGTGATCTCGCAGCTGGTGGTTGGCGAGCAAGGACTGCATGGTGTAAGAGGCACCACAGATTTCACAGGCAAACATAGGATCGTTCAGATTTGCCTTTCCTTTGCTTTCGGTGGGAGGGCTGAACAGCAATTCCACCTTACCGACTCTTATTTCACTATTCACTGGCAGCATTCCAGCGCTGTCCTTGGCAACTGGTTCGGAGACAGGTGGAGGGGTCACGTTGTTACCTTCAGCACTCTTGGCACAGAGTTTCTCGACCTCGAGGGGAGATCTGGTGTTGGTACAGACGCAGGGACTGCATTTGTCGCTATGTGTTGTGATATGACACTGCAACTCGATGTCTGTGGTAAAGGACTCTGCGCAGAAGATGCAACAGTACATCTTGCATTGTTTGTCGAGATGTTTCTGTTTGACGTGCAGGTGCAAGTCATGCTCTTGCTTGAAGTCCCATTCACACGACGTACAGTGGAACGTGGTTTTCTTGTTACTGTGTTCGGAGGCTAGGTGAACCTGAATAGACACCTTAGAGTCGAACACCTGCTGGCAGAGGGAACATCGGTAAAACACAACGGTGTGCATCTCAAGTAGGTGCCCATGTAAGTCTTTGACACTGGTGAAGGACCTACTGCAGCTCTCACAGATGTAGAGCGTGGACGAATTGCTAAAATGAGACACTGTGTGTTTCTTAAAAGATTCCTGGTTTGGGAAATCCTTCAAACACTCTGGACACGTGAGTTTTGGAAGCATACTCTTCAGGTGGGAACTCAAGTGAGTTTGAAACAGATCCAGATTGGTGTATTTAGCCCCACAGTGGTCACAGATGAAGTCGGTTGAGGGAAATACACCATGATTAGTATTTTTGGCCACACTCTTGATTGACTGGGGTGAACCCATTGTCCTCCCCTCTTTAAGGTTCATCAAGTTCTTGTGTGTCTTTTTGATATGCTGCGTCAGTTTTACCTTACTGCTAAACGTAGGCAAATGGGCGCAGTATGGACAGAATTGCAAAGACTTCCTTTCTGCGGTTTCTTCCGCATCTGGATCAAGTTTCAGGCTCTGGTTTTTACAGTGTGTCTGCCGCACGTGATTATCTAGCGTGTCCTTTGTCAGGAATCCTCGGAAGCACTGCGAGCAGAAAAAGACGTTGCTCTCGATTAAAGCCGAGTTGTGTGATTGGCGAACGTGCTCTTGAAGGGCTTTCAGGTCCTTTAAAGATGTGGGACAGAAGCTACACTGAAGAACCGTCTGAACAGCCGCTGTGATTGCGGCTTCAAGCAACACGGAGTGTCCTAGCATCACATTAGCCTCTTTCTGGTGCTCCTTTAGTTCAGATGGAAAAGTCTCAGAACTTGAGTGGATTTCATTGTCCGTGAGTTGGGTCTGTGGACGTGCTCTAGGGTCCATGTGACAATGAACACAATTATTGAAAACCTTGAGCTTTTTGGAGATTCCTAAACAATTGTTTGAGACAAACTGAGACTTTCTCTTTTCTGCACAAGGAGCCAGTTCTGCAGCATTTGGAGTGGCTGGACTGGAGATGTGTGAGGTTCCACAGGTGCATTCTGCCATTGAGAAGCCTGATTGATCTTGTGAGGGAAAATTTGGAGGTTGTTTTTTCCCAGATTCCCCCACAAGAGAGAGATGTCGGGAGGACATAGCACTACCCTGTTCATACTGATTACTCAGGCTCTCACTGCTGATATCCGTTAGGGATATTTTGAGAGGTACTGAACTATTTCCAGGCAAAGGGGTGTTTGCCCTCCTGCACAGTCTCTGATGATCTCTATGTGTGTCTCCCTTGAATCCAAGGTCACATCTATCTTCATGGTCAGTGGAGGAGTGAGCAGGGGAAAGAGATGCTAAACAACATATATCCTCTTCCCCAACATTATGATTTGCTATGGACAGAGAAGAGAGGAAAATGTATTTACAACTTTCATAAAAAAAAGTTTTTGCCAAAAACAGAAGAACATACCCCATTAGCGATGGGGAGTAACTAACTAAATTAAGATCATTTTCAATATTGTGACACTCAAAATTTTGTCAAAGTAACATAGCTTTTCCAGTAACAAGATATTTTTGCCAACAAGGAAAACTGCTATTGCTGTTTTTTGTTTTGCTGTAACCCTAATTCATACCCTAACTGTTATTTGTGCAAGACTGTTTAAGTCCCAATACTGTTTTTGGTGAATTGTGTTGCTGCGTTTTGTTAAATTGTGGTGTAGCTAACTACTTTATTTTTTATTTTTTAAACAATAGCTACTTTAAATTATGAGCTTCCTCAACACGACTCACTTTAACCACAACTATCAGAATTCCTCTCTTCTAGTTCAAGAGGTCTGTCCTGCTGAAGTCTGGCAGGTTAAAATATAACTCATAATAGCAGACTAAACACCAAAAATATGAATTGGATGCTCTTTTTCACACTTTTTTTTTTAGATGTAATTTGCTCGGTATGTGGCCACATAATGAGCAGTCCCACTGTGACTAAAATTGCTGTCAGTGTGAGAGGACCGGATTCACAGTTTGAACAAATGGAGTGCCTCTACTTTAAAGTACTGAACATGTACAAAACCCGAATCATGGTACAAAATTATACACTGAATCAAAAGAATAATATATCTGCTGTAAAGGATAAAACATATTAAAAAACCTTTTCACATGATTAGCAATAACAAAATATCATAAATCCAAAATCATTTGTAAAGGCATGATTCGTTCTGTTACAGTGCACATAGGGAATTGCAAATAAACATAATTCAAAGGTCACACAAACATGCAGAAACACTAAACCCTGAATATAAAACCCTAGAGGTCTCTCTTCTTTTTAATCTGCCTGTGTGATACAGAGAGAGATGGAGAAAATATTCACGGTTTAATAATGTAAAGGATACTACAGGATGGTGTGGGAATGTATTTGTGTGTACCTGAACCATGGCAGTTCATCTGTTTGCTTTCTGCTTGCTGTATGTTTGCACTCTTGTCTTCAGCACCTTCATCCTTCTCCTGCCCATGTTGTTCCCTCTCCTCGTTCCTTTCTTTTCTCCTTTCCAAGGAGCAATGCTTCTTCCCCACAATCACACTATCTTCCTTTGTATTTAACCTGTCATCTTGACCTGTGGAGAAAAGATTGATTGCAAGAAAAGGTCATGGCCATAGTATCAAAATATAATGTAACAATGCAAAGAAATCAAACACTTAAATGGCAATTTTTTTCCATCTCTTGTGGACCATCTGGTACACTATAACACCCCTGTGGCCTGAAAAAAGCAAAGAGTAAAAAAATATCACCATTTTGATCTGTTTTTTATCCAGCAGGGGAGTACCATTCTGTGTGCATGTTTGCATCTGTATTCTGTGATTTCAAGGTGACATAACAGAGCCACATGACATGATGACTGCTGGAAATGGATAGATTTAAAACCTCAGGGAACTTTCAAACACTCATATGTACACACATTCGTTTTCTGTCACGTTTGGGACTTTTCCTTTGACCTCTATTTTTTTATACTGAATTAATATTTTCTGTTCCCTACTAAATTCTCACATAAACATTTATGAATCCTATACAATTTAATGAAGACATTATTTAGTATGTTTATTAAGCCGTTTTCCTCATTCAGATTTTACCATACTTATTGGGACATTATTCCCCGTGATGTGGGCAAAACCTCTCTCTCTCACACACACACATACATTCAGTTTTGCCTACAGCTGAGCTGAAGAGACAACTTTGTTGTCCTAGAACCCCAATATTACACTCCAAAAAAAAAAAAAGCTGGGTTAAAAACAACCCAAGTTGGGTTGAAATTGGACAAACCCAGTGGTTGGGTTAAATGTTTGCCCAACCTGCTGGGTAGTTTGATTTAACTCAACTATTGTTTAAAAATGACTATATTGCTTGCTTAAAATGAATCCAAAATATTCTGGAAATTAACATTTATTAATAAGTTTAATAAATAATAATTAAACAATAAATATTTATTGAATGGCTTATTAATAAATGTTCACCTTTTTATTATTATTGTTGCCTCTAGTAATTATGTGTCTAATTTTTGATTTCCAACCTATTTGGGGTTCATTTTAAGCCAGACATATAGTCATTTTTAAACAATAGTTGAGTTAAATCAAACTACCCAGCAGGTTGGACAAACATTTAACCCAACCACTGGGTTTGTCCATTTTCAACCCAACTTGGGTTGTTTTTTTTAGTGTATAATATTGCATGGATTTTCATTTTCTGAATCATGTGCATTTCCTGTATGTAAGAGTGATGACAAACCCAAATTAGATTACTCGAAAATGCAATGAAAGTGAAATGAAAGTTCTGCTCCAAAACAATTTCAGTCTCCTGTTTTAATCTTTGCTCAACATTAATCTGAAGCCTAATGATCTGCAACTAATTGGGGTCAATCGTTCGATTTGTCCCGCGGTCGGGTTTCACTCAAGACAAGGAAGCAAGTGATTAAATAATAATAAAGCTTTCGTACCTTTCAAAGATCTGGGCTTCGCCTGCTTTCGACGAGTCATTGTATAGGACTTCAGCAGCTGTCAATACAGACGGGTTAAGTTCCTGTCCACTGTTTGTTATCGAAGGACAACACAAGAGCCAATACTTGCGTGCTGTTTCATGGACTAGAATAGCGGGAAAGCATATTAATATGACGGGCAAAGGGGCTCGCCCCCGCCTATAGCAGCGGGATGACTCCGTACACGCTCTGCGCCACCGGGGACGCGCGCGAGATGCGTAATCGCTGAA
>RJVU01049825.1:1676426-1707508 GCA_003731715.1 Anabarilius grahami | reverse complement strand
ATAATTTATTGTATGTATATATATATATATATATTGTTTACACAATAAATTATTATTACTGTATATATTTTAATAAATAATAAACATATATGTTGAAAAATAAAATATCTAGGCTTCTGAAATGTCTTCAGAATTTTAAGTTGGCACGACTCAAATATAATACTTGTATTTTTTACATAATGCAAAACAAAGAAACAGAAATTCAAACATATTGACTTTTTATTTGAAATGCATATATATAATCTGTTAACTTGCAAGAGAATGCCAGCGTCCTGATATAGAAATGTCTTATTTCAGCCATTCCCCCTTAAAAAAATAATAATTTTACAATTTTGTACACATTCGATAGAGAAAATGCAGTTTATTGCTACTGTACACTAAATATAAGTACATTTGTGTAGTTTTACAAAACACATCGTGATTAAATAAATAAATAAATAAACGTTAATAGAAATCTAATAATTTATACAAAACGAAGAAATGCTATTTGAGGATTACAAGTCCCGTCATTCAATGCGCGCGGTTGTTGCGCATGCGCAAATCAATTTCGAAACCTCCTGTGCTGCGAGTCGAAAGTCAGAGGCAACTATTTCACCCTAATTCGTGCTTTTGTGTCTAGTGTGCAGAAATGGCAGCTAGATATGACAGAGCTATAACAGTTTTCTCTCCCGACGGTCACCTGTTCCAGGTGGAATACGCTCAGGAAGCAGTAAAGAAGGGCTCCACAGCTGTGAGTGTTTATTTGAGCCGCAGCGGGAGCGCGCTGGCTAACGGCTACACGAATATACTCTCAAAATGTGCTGATAGAGGATTCTAGCAAACAAGTGCTGGATAAAGGAGTAAACACTGTGATTGATGGAGAGTGTTTTGAAGTAGCTAGGGTGTTCGCTTATTTAGTAGCTTTTTATTGGTGTGTCACAGCTAAGCGTGACTTGCATGTTGCGGCTAATATTAGCATGAGCTATCCTGACATTAAACATATATTAATAGATAGATATAATATTCGATTCGATTTATTTTGATCACATGTGTATGTAAATGTATTTTAAATACTACAATAGTACACTACTACTATAAAATCATGGGTTTTAACATTTTTGCCGACTAATCATTGAAGTTACAGATCTAGAAACTGGATTTACTAGATGCATTTTAAACTTCACGACTGTTAAAGGATCTTTAAATGACTTTAATCGTTTATTTTTTGGTATTACGATTTATTTCTCGTCTGCTGTAGCTGCATGATTCATGTAGTTTCATTCTCAAGACTGTGTGATGGACAGGATTTCCGGTAGAGGGCGCTGTGCCCATAGTTTAGGATATAATGAAATTAAGTTGTGCATTCACACTGAATTATTTTATTGTCTGTAAATGTCACCAGTATTCAGATATATTAAAATCTGTGTTTTGAACTAACTGAAATATTTGTATACATCTCAGGTTGGAATCAGGGGGAAGGATATTGTTGTCCTGGGTGTTGAGAAGAAGTCCGTGGCGAAGCTTCAGGAGGAGAGGACAGTCAGGAAGATATGTGCTCTTGATGAGCATGTGTGCATGGCCTTCGCAGGTGAGATTCATTCTTTTGCTATGAAGGGATAGTTCTGTATTATGTTTGTCAGTCCCCATTCACTTTCATTGTATGGAAAAAGATGCACTGTAAGTGAATGGTGACTAACTTTTTGTGTTTTAACCCTTTTAATTGGTGCCACTAGATAATAGGTTGTTTTCACATGACGTCATTGCTGCACGTGAAATGCGGCTGGAGGGCAAACAGTGATTTTTCTATATAGGAATCCTATCGTAAACTCAAAATTCATATGTTTTGCGTCATTTATGGTTGCTCAAATCTATAAAATCGAGAAACCACAATGAGCTTTTATCGTTTATGTAACTTGTATCGTTTTTTAGCTTTAAAAGTTGTCACCTTTTATTGTGTTTTGCGTTTCAGTGGACAGACACCCTTTTTTACAGTCTATGACAGACACCGACACACTGTATTTAAATTTTTTTAGTATTTATTTCAACAAATGACAACCAAAATCAAACCCATGGAAGCTTGTGAACAGTAGCAAGTTATATTCATCCACAAGCCGAGTGAGAGTCATACTCGCCAATGTTAATTATTAAACCAAACAATTAGGGCTGCACGATTAATCGCATGCGATTGTCACGCGCATTTCGTCAGTAAAGCCGGTTCCCTGATTACCGCTAAATCGCCATCACCTGCTTTCAAATGGAGCGGCATTTAATAGACAGAGCCGTAGATCACTGACAAGCCACGCAATATTGCGTTCATTATCGAAGGCGATTCATCTGCGATATGAACGCGATATTGCGTGCCTTGTCAGTGATCTACGGCTCTGTCTATTAAATGCCGCTCCATTTATAAGCAGGTGATGGCGATTTAGCGGTAATCAGGGAACCGGCTTTACTGACGAAATGCGCGTGACAATCGCATGCGATTAATCGTGCAGCCCTACAAACAATATACAACACTTTCAGAAACACTCAGCTATGTGATTATTTTATTGAGTGGGTTCAAACAATGACATTATTAGATTTTTCATATACGGCGTCTTCCCGTCACCTCCTCAACCTGCTTCCCTTAGTGTTTTTACACGTAGAAAAGGCGAAAATTGTATTACACCGTCCAGTTTTTTCCCTGAACGATGATGCGAGTTCCTGTTGCAATTCTCGATTCAGCATGAATGACCTATAGTGGCGACATTTTTCACAATCACGACAGAAAATCTAAATACTGCCTTAACGTCACTAGCAGAAAGGCAGCGCGATATTAAAGGATTAGTTCACTTTTAAATAAACTTTTCCTGATAATTTACTCACCCCCATGTCGTCCAAGATGTTCATGTCTTTCTTTCTTCGGTCGAAAAGAAATGAAGGTTTTTGATGAAAACATTCCAGGATTATTCTCCATATAGTGGACTTCAATGGGCACCAAACAGTTGAAGGTCAAAATTACAGTTTCAGTGCAGCTTCAAAGCGTTCTACACGATCCCAGATGAGAAATAAGGGTCTTATCTAGTGAAACCATCGCTCATTTTCTGAAAAAAATTGAAAATATAAGTTTTAGCCATAAATGCTCATCTTGAACTAGCTCTCTTCTTCTTCTTCTCTATTAGAATTCTGGCAGTGTAGACACTGCTAATTGTATTACTGCCCTCCACAGGTCAAAGTTTGAACTAATTGTTATATACTATTGAACTAGCATATTGCATATAAAAATTAGTTCAAACTTTGACCTGTGGAGGGCAGTAATACACTTAGCAGTGTCTACACTGCTGGAATTCAAATAGAGGAGAAGAAGAGAGCTAGTTCAAGATGAGCATTTCTGGTTAAAACTTAAATTGAAATTTTTTTTTTCAGAAAATTAGCGATGGTTTCTCTAGATAAGACCCTTATTTCTCATCTGGGATCGTGTAGAACAATTTGAAGCTGCAGTGAAACTAATTTTGACCTTCAACTGTTTGGTGCCCATTGAAGTCCACTATAAGGAGAAAAATCCTGGAATGTTTTCATCAAAAACCTTCATTTCTTTTCGACTGAAGAAAGAAAGACATGAACATCTTGGATGACATGGGGGTGAGTAAATTATCAGGAAAAGTTTATTTAAAAGTGGACTAATCCTTTAATAAACCAGACTAGAACTGAACGTGGCGTGACGGCAGCTTCACATTCTCTATATCTACCGGCTCGATGGCGGTCAAGTCTTTCAATTCAGTAGAAAAATCGCTCCTCTTAATAACAAAGTTCACGTCCAAAATATGTTGTGATTTTGTGATATACCTTTCTAAACCAGCACAGAACGGACTTTTTTCCATCTCTTCCATTCTAATTTTCACTGCTTGCCCTCCACATTAATTTCGCACGTCACCAGAACCACGTGATTGCAAACAACCTATTATTTAAAAGCCGCTGACTTGAGAGAGAATAGGTGTTGTTTATAATATGGACAGTTCAGGTGATCTTAGCATGATTAAATATTTGTTTCTGTGTGGTCCAGGTCTGACGGCAGATGCCAGGATTGTCATCAACAGAGCGAGAGTAGAGTGCCAGAGCCACAGACTCACAGTGGAGGACCCGGTTACTGTGGAGTACATCACCCGCTATATCGCCACACTCAAACAGGTGACGTCCCTCACACCAGCTGACATACAGGCCATTTAAAGGGATAGTTCACTCAGAAATGCACACTTCTGTCATTTACTCACCCTTATGATGGTTCAGGCCTGAATGACTTACTTTCTTCCTGTGGAACACAATAGAAGATTGAAAAATGCCTCAGTGTTTTTTTTGAATGTCAGTGGGGTCTGATGTTGTTTGGACACCATCTTTCTTCAGAATACCTTCTTTTGTGTTCTGCAGAAGAAAGAAAGTCATACAGAGTTATGGCTCCTTAGTCTTGTATAGCTAGACAGCAGAAGGTCTGGACTCTATCGCAGCTTTCATTGGCCAAGGACTGCCCATGAGGACGTTTGATTGACATGTAACGCAACCAATCAAAGTTTGTTTTGTTCGACATCATGTTTAGGGGTGTGAAAATGTAAAGTCGACGTCCCTACAATAACAGACTGGCGTGCACGTAATAAATGATTCATTCAAGAACGTTGTGAAAGTTTACTGCAACAATGGAGCCGCGAAGTTCACATTCTTTTGAAAATCCAGCGTTTAGTTGATCCTGGTTAAGCGTTCATTGTCACAGTTGTAAACACGATGGCGTTCTTCTTCATGAGGGGGTTTGGCATCACAATGGCTTTGTTTCCAGGCGGACCGTTAAAGAACGCGACACATGTCTCTCAGGAATTCAGCCAATCAGATGATGACTTTAAAACTCCCAAAGTGTTTCCTATTTTGTGCATCAGACGTTCAGCAAACGATCTGTGAGCGTGACGTCCGAGGCTGAGACTACAGCCCTATTTAGACGGTAATTGTTTCTCAGGGGGACGTAAGGTATTTTCACTATTGATTTTATTGCCGTCCGAATCCAGAATGTCTTGAGTTTTTCTCTAACCACCCGGATAAAAATCCCCCGGCCGAATTACCTACTGTTTTTTTGACAAACACCAAGGGTGTGTGTAATTGAATTGCCGTCCGAATCCACATCTCTGAGTTTACAAGAAGAGATCAATGCAAAATTCACTGTTTTAAATCCTTTTTGGCCATTGCAGAGCACCGTATGATACGTGTTGAGCTTCACTGTAATTTGCGTGCATTTTAAAGACATTTATTACGGAAATGTTGGAAAGTATTTACAAGAATCACCGCTCCAACACAGCGGCAGGAAGATGTTAAGAACAAAAAGGACAAAGAGAAATAAAGCACAAATGGGCAGTTATTCTGGGAGCAACAGGTGTGCAATACCATTCCAAAATATGTAGTCCAATAACTTTGACTTATTTCTGATAAATTCTCCATTTTTAAAATTACATCATTTGAGATAAAATGCAACTATATAGCGTGACTATCTTCCTATTTTTAATCAGATTTAAATAATCAAATTGTAAACAGGATATTATTATTACATTAAATATTAATTTATTTTCATTATTCCAAGCATGTGCTATTATATTCACAGCAGACCGAGTGAGCAAAACTCGCTCCTCCACCATAAATAAATCGCCATCCGAATGCATGAGTTTTATCACTGAAGTGTCATGCAAGTTTATTTTTACCGATGTCCACACGAGAAACAATTACCGCCCAAACTGGGCTAATGCCCGCATGATTTAGGAAAAATCTCATTTTTAGATTTTTTTTTTAAACTCCAGGTTTGCTGTTCTTGTTTGTAGGGCTGCACATTGTGCATGGCCCAATATATCTATATGACTATAANATGATAATAATTGTATTATTTAATGCAAAAACTAAAAATTTATGTAAAAAAAAAATATTAATATTTATATTGAATATTATAAATATATAAATAAAATATTTACAAAATAGTAAATACTACCATTGCAATATTTCACTGTAAAATAAAATGTTTTAGAAAAATAGCATAATTTTATTTTACTGTACAACTGTAAAATCACAATACTAACATTCATGGATGTTTTAATTTTAAACATTAAACCATCAAGCTTTTGCTCTTGACAGAAAATCACAGGAAGTCCTTAAAGCTTTTCTTTTGTTGACATTGGTTTGAGGTGTTTGCGTGTAAAAGAACACAGTGCCACGCTTCACTCTGAAGCATGCGCATATATTTATTTATAAATCTCAGCCTTTGCGATTCGATTATCACACTTAGCCATATCACGATTTCAGTTTGATTAATCATGAGGTCCTAGGGTAAGAAAAGAATGAATGCACAGAGTTTAATTGCACAGTAACTCACTCTTTTGGATATTTTGCTGTGAGTATTCATTGTTTTTCTTGTGCAACAGCGCTACACTCAAAGCAACGGACGCCGTCCCTTTGGTATCTCGGCTCTCATCGTTGGCTTCGACTATGACGGGACTCCACGTCTATATCAGACGGACCCCTCTGGAACATACCATGCATGGAAGGTAAAGTGGGAGCGATTGGTTTCCACGGTGTTCAGATGTGACCCATTTTGCGGCCGTATTGACCCTCTTCTCACCTGTGCTGTCAGGCGAACGCTATTGGGCGCAGCGCGAAGACGGTGAGGGAGTTTTTGGAGAAAAACTACACAGACGAAGCCATCGCGAGTGATAACGATGCCATCAAACTGGCCATCAAAGCCTTACTAGAGGTAAACACCACGTTACCATAGTTACATGCGTGCCAAACAGACTCTCATATCATGAAGTTGACAGGATGTAACATGTTTGCTGAGGCAATTGTATATGATCTGTGCTGCACAGGTTGTGCAATCCGGGGGCAAGAACATCGAGCTGGCTGTGATCCGGAGAAACCAGCCCCTGAAGGTAGTACATTTGATTTATGATTTTCTTCAGTGTATTCTTCTGTTTAGAGTTGTCTTGATGCAGCATTCTTGTCATCCATTTACTGTTGGAACTGTCTCAGTAATCAGTCACATGACACATTTGTTGCACCCCCCTCTCCTTTCACAGATTCTGGAGTCCAAAGAGATCGAGACGCTGGTCGCCGAAATAGAGAAGGAGAAAGAGGAGGAGGCAGAGAAGAAAAAGCAGAAGAAGTCTTCGTAAATCGCTCATGTGAATGTGTAGTTTTGTTTATACGGGCAGAAGCACTTGGCTCAGGCCCTCACTGTACCCTCTCCCTTCCTGCCTCTCATCCGTTAACAGCACAGCCTCTCAGTCTTCTCAACCCACAGCATGCATGAATATTGTTTTTGTTCCAGGAAATATTTTTCGAAAGCATTTTCAGGGTTGGGAGTTGCCGAGCGAGTCATTTGTCGAGCACGTACTGTGGTCAGTTTTCACTCTTCTGTAAAGCTGCTCTCTACCACCACTGAGAATTCTGGGGGAATGTGCTCTGACTGATGCTTCCTAATAAACTCTTTTGGTTTGTACCAATGGACTGATGTCTTTCTGTTGTCATTAGAGATGAGCCCATTGCAATTTTCGTGGCCGATTCCATTTTTTTTTGTGTGTGTGTGTGACCTACAGATACTGATTTTTTTTTTTCTATAATTCACAGCATATGCAAACAAGTCGTCTTTTCAACAGTTTTATTTTGATAAAAAGTAAAAAAGCCAGTAATAAAATAAATAAATTGCAAACAAGAGCGCAAATACATGCAATAGAATAAAGAGAGCTATGAAATAAACTGCTTTAAATTTTTCAGGTGGGTTGAACAGTATTATTCAGGTAAGAAATACAGAAATTAAATGTAAAGTAACACTGGATAGTCGTCATTGTAAAATTTAAATACAGATTAATTTTTACAATTAAAGTTATAAAACTTTTTCAGGCAAGAGAAACGTTTTGTTGTGGCTTTGGATGTTGGAATGCAAAAAATATAGTCAGTTTTTGTAGAAAACCGTCGTTGAAAAAGCCATTTGAAGCTAAACGCAATGTTTGTCACAGACTGGACTGATGAAACCTGCGATGATTAGTCTATTAAAGCATGAAAAAGAAATGTGGTATAAACTCTTTTTCTGATGAAAAAAAGACAATAACGTATATCTCACAATTGAGTTTTTCCTTGTAAGAAATGAGATATAAACTCAGATTTGCGAGAAATAAAATAATTGACCCTTCGCTGGGAGTTTGATTGACAGGCGATCTAACCAATCATAACGCCGAATCCGCCATTTTGTCCGACAAAGCAGTCAGGAGTTAGATTAACCTCGGTGGACTTGAACTTGAAAAATGGTGTGTACTGATGTCTTTCCGTGTTTGAAACAACATTCCTTTTCATGTTCATGTTTATTTGATGCTATAAATGAACTAGTAGGAAGAGATGATCGGTTCACGAGCCGCTTGAGCTGAGGCGCTACAACGATCTGTCACGACACATTAAAGAGCCACAAAACGTTTTTTATTGTTCGAATTTCTTAAAAAATTACACAATTTGAAAGCTGAGACTTAATATCATAAGTAACCTGCTCTGTCTTGTCTGTCGACATGTCGTCAGTGTCCTCTTTGCTCAGCGATGTATTTTTCACTCTCTGTGTGGCGTGACAGTGCCATGGCTTGTCGGACAAAGCAACAGTAACTAAGGGGGGGCAGGTCTTTGCGAAGGGTCAATTGTGAGACATAAACTCAAAATGAAAGCGGAACTCAGTAAGATTTGCAAAGCTCCCCCTACAGGTTCCTTCAGTGAATCACACTGTCGTAAATACTCCAAGCGCAGCTCTGGACTACAACGACTACAACGCTCACCAGGGCAGTAGTTTTGCAAATACAGTACAAGAAATCTCGATGGAGGTGGGTAATTTTCGAAATTGTCTTATAAAGCCATAATATATACATTGTTTTTAAATTACCGTAAAGCATTTTGTCACTCTCGCGTGAACGTGAACACGAGGCGAGATTGTGTCGGGTCGGCGCAGCTCAACTTGCAAGTGCTGTTTTCTGGCGTAGACGTGCCAGGGGGTTAGTGCACGCCTCAAACACAAGTCAATTAACCATCGTAAGGACTTAGAAACCTATTTATGAAGGTAAAAAAAAGTTACTTAGTTCTGCTTTAACTTTTTTATTCTTTTATTCCATGTCTTCCACAGACTACTACTGCTCAACTGTCATTTTCTGCAACCAGATAGGCTCCGCCCACACAAAAACGTCATCGCTGTTTGCAAACACCAAATTGGTCAACATTCTCTTTCTCAACTATTTTATGTTCCAAAACCGACTGTGTACCTGAATATTCACCAAGACGGTAATTTTGACATATTTTTGTACGTATTTGACCGTTTAAGCGTCGTAAGCCACTCATTTTTTGTACTTTTTGAGACTGAGAAGCGGTGTGTGTTGAATACGGAAGGCGGTCTGGCGGAAGCTCGATATTTTTCTTACACAAATGCATCGCTTCGCTTCAGAAGGCCTTTATTAACCCCCCGGAGCCATGTGGAGTATGTTTATGATGGATGGATGTGGATGGATGCACTTTCTTCAGCTCATACTCGTTGATCACTGCCATTGGATGCGTCAGGATATTAATATACCTCTGATTGTGTTCATCAGAAAGAAGAAAGTCATATACACCTAGGATGGCTTGAGGGTGAGTAAAGCTTGGGGTTATTTTCATTTGAAAGTGAACTAGTTAATCCTTTAAAATCAAACTGTTGGATTTTTATTGCTAACATTAACAAAGATTAATAAATACTGTAACTAATGTGTTTTTTACCCAATGTTGTGTGAGACTAACATGGACATGTTTAATTCGGACAGTTTTTCTATGAAACACTTTCACCTCAATAACCTCCTCAGGCAGAACCTGTCTCGTCCGAATGCTTTAGCGCTCAGCAAACTCTGTTTACAACCTTCATCTGTTCTGCCTGAGAGGAGTTTTGGAGCGGTTGGGATGGAAAAATATTGTGTGCCCAAGTGTATGAATGGAGACTATGCCTCAGACAACATTAAAAACATCTTTGTTTTCATGAGCGCACTCATGCATAATAATGACGGGTAAATTACCTCTGTCTTCCTCCATTTGACGTGCTGTCAGAGGGACGGAAACCTAGAACGCACACATACTCTGCCTTTGATCCGAGGCAGTTAGCAGCGCGTGCAGATGATGAGACAATCAATAATTAATTGAATTGAAGAGCTGCAGTCTGGAACAATTTCACTGGCTCTTCAATGAGTCCGTCGAGCACACAGTGTTTATGCAGTTAGTCAGCGAGCAGGACCATGAAATGCTGATGTCAACCAACCTTGACTGAAGAACCTAATTCGGAGTCGCTGCTAAGTATGTTTACATGCACTTTAAAAGTGTTTCAGCTCTTAAAGTGACAGCAGCCTAATAAACCTACTGCTGACTTTGTCCTCAATGTTCATCTAATAACAAAAGAAACAGAAAGTCACTCACTGCTCTTGACTGAATGACTTTTGTAACTTGAATAATTAGATTTATTTTATACAGTGAAGTCAATGCAGTTACATTTGATTACTTTATTCAGTTTCTGTACCTGAAAATTGTGATATTTCATTGGTGTCTAAAAATTTGAACCACATGCCCAACCAGGCTTGATTTGAAATGGCAGAAACACTGATCTCTAATGTAGATAATATCTATAAACTAGAGATCAGTGGGCAGAAAGCAAGTCTTGTAGCAAATTATTATTCTTCTCCATTCAATCGCATTTTTGAGGGCCTAAACATACTCGAAAACTCATGAAACTTTGCACATGCGTCAGAAGTGGTGAAAATTTACATCTGATATGGGTTTCAGAATTAGGTGTGGCAAAATGGCTCGATAGCGCCACCTACAAAATTTTAATTAAGCGCCCTTCGCACCACGTTTCACATACAGATTTGAAATTTGGTAGACAGATGTAACAGCCCAATACCTACAAAAAAGCCCAACAGGAAGTAAGATATTTTGAACTTTCTCTGCAAAATGTTTGCAGTTTTTCATATTTCCAGATGTTGTACTTTAACGAACTCCTCCTAGAGCTTTAATCCGATCAACATCATATTTGGTCGGTCTAATCTAAAGGCCTTTGTCACATTAAATTGTGAAGATCTTGAGTTTTCGCTGAACGGTGTGTCCGTGGCGGCCTGACAAATTTCGATGTTTCGCCATGAAACAGGAAGTTGTTGTAACTCGGGCATACAGCTTCACACGTAACTTCACATGTTTTATTAGAGTCCTGGCCTGAAGACATCTACATGACGATATTCAGTTACAGTCATAGCGCCACCTGTGGGCAACAGGAAATGACATGTTTTTCAACATCATATGTTGTTAGTCTAATCTTGAGTTTTCGCTGAAGGGCGTGTCCGTGGCGGCCTGACAAAATTGGATGTTTCGCCATGAAACAGGAAGCTGTTGTAACTCAGGCATACAATGTTCGGTCTGCCCCAAACTTCACATGTGTGATAAGAGTCCTGGTCTAAAGACATCTATATTCCAATATTCAGTTAGTCATAGCACCACCTGGCAACAGGAAATGGCTTGCTTTACACTGTAATTCAATCCCAGAAACACATTTGTATATGCCATGAAGTAACAAACATGTTAGAAACACGTTAAATCATGCAACACTTGGCTAAGTGCTCAAGTATGAGATTAACGCCACGAAACAGGAAGTTATTGTAACTCAGGCATGCAATGTCTGATCTGCTCCAAACTTCACGTTTGATAAAAGTCCTGGCCAGAAGACATCTACATGGAAATTTTCAGTCAGTCAAAGCACCACCTGTTGACAGCAGGAAGTGAGGCACGTCGAAATGACTTCAAAACCAAAATTCTCCTGTATTTACTCACTTACATGCATGTCACCCTGTTCACAAGGCCGATGGGTGGCGGTGTCGGTGAGCCCGGGTGTGAGGGCCCTTTCATCGCTGCTTGCAGCTTTAATTGGGTTTATTGTTCACTATATAGGCTAATTCCTTTGCTTTTTTTTAGACTACTTCCATGTTACATTTCCAACTTGAATGCTACTCATTTTCTGCAGAATAGATACACGATACCAGCTGCTCGAATCACTCACTCGTTTCATTTGCTCCGGATGAATGTTGGTGTTACAGGGCTTGAATTTCGGCCTAGGATTGTGCATATTGAGCATAATTTTACTCATTCCCACAGATTTTTTTTGCTCACACCCAAAGTGCACCACATAAAGCCGCCTCTCAGTACTAAATTGAGTTCTTTTTCGCTGCTTATTGCACTTAAACAGTCAAATACACACAAAATAATGTCAAAATGCTAGTATTGGTGAGTATTCACATAAACACAGTCAGTTTGTTTTAAGTGAACGTAAACAGTTGAGAAAGAAAACGCATGTGTAACAGTATAATGGATCCGTGCGTCATGTCTTAAAGTGACAGCAGCCTAATATACCTGCTGCCAAATAAAAAATATCTACATGGCAGTTTTTCCCCATGAAAATGAAAGAAAGTTAATGTCAAGCCCTGGTTTTCACCTACAGGTGTAACGATGTAAACCGAATGATTGAGTGAATTAATCTGAACAAACCTTTTTAGTTTCAGAATGAAAAGTCACCGAGATGAATCTTTCATTAAAAAGGTTTCATGTAATGTAAAAAAAACCCCGCCTTTTTATTCGCAAAAAGGCACATTCTGTGCTTAAAACTCACTCTTTGATACATTCACTGACTTTCCTAAGCCTGTATTGGCATGTGCTGCTGTACCTCTGAATAGCATGTGCTCACACTCTCTGAGGGGACTGTGAATGCTGCAGGCATATCAATATTTAGCTCCCAGCTTCTCATTCATGATTATTCAGAGGTAATGGAATATTTCAGAATCCTGTACCTCAGGCAAGCACACAGAGTATTTAAGTTTCTGAGGCTGAGGCGAGGCATACATTAAATCGACTCCCTTCGAGAACTTCCATTCAACTCACAAATGCAAAGACGTGCATGACAGTTCAGGAAGAATGGCAATGCTAATGATCAGAGGTAAACCCGGGTCAATTATGCCATTGTTAGTTACCCTTTAGTTAACCTCGGTTTAATCATTTAAGAGTGATGATCGGTCAGCAGTGGATCATGAGAGACATCCTGCCCCTGATCTGTTGATTTTGGCTCTTGTTGTCTTGATCTTGAGGGTATGTATTGCCCTGTTTCTTTCAGCTTCAAACCCTCCGGCTGTTTGTACTTCCTATTGGTCTGCTCTAGTTCTTTTGTCAAGTTCTGATTGGTCGGTCAGTCTCAAGCCAATTTCAGCTGATTTGGGCTTTGATGCAATATCCTGCTTTGATTGGTCAGTACTGTTGTCTTGGCCACTGTAATTGGTGGATTTGGTTGCCTAAGGCAGTATTTGTGTGATTGGTTAGTCATGCTTTGTTCAGGGCATCCACTGCCCTGGAGCTTATAAACAGCCCTCTGTACAATCCCCAGTCGACTTAGAAAATGCAACAATAGTTCAGCATGATCGTATCAGCAAAAAAAAAAAAGTCATTTCTGAGGAGTAAATATTGGTAAGTTACACAACTGTGCGATTCAAACATAAAATATCCACACAGACCGTTGCTGCCAATAGTGTTTAATTAATTATTTTGTGCTTCCTTACCAGTCAATATGTCTGTACAGTTTATTCAATAATCAAAACAAGAACAGGAATACAGAATAACAAAAAAAAACAATGAGAAAAGTACATAATCTCAAGAACTTGCTCAAACACAGAAGTTGTGTTTGTGTGATTATCTAGCCCAGAAACGCTCTATACAGCATGAGAGTGTGTCTGAACGTGGGGTCTTGCTCCATGCAGAAGGTCAGATCTCTCAAAGTGACTCGAATTGGTGCTCGAGTAGCAAACTGGCCATATGATCCTGACAACTGAGGAGACACAAGGAATGAGTTTCCTGAGACACATTGGCCTAAGTCTAGAAATAGGTAATGACAAAAGATTAGCAGCACTCGCTTACTATCATCACACAGCCCTTGTGAAAAAGAAGTACACTTTAGCATACTTATGTAAAAACTATACTGTACATTCAGTTTGCATTTATGTATCCTCGTTTAATGTTTTCAGACACTTAATTGCATGTTAGTTGGAATTAAATGAAAATGTATGATAGTTTACATTTATATTTAATGCAGTTAGCTGTAGGACTTAAGTAAAAATGAAAATTATGTCATTAATTACTCGCTCGTGTCGTTCTACATCTGTAAGACCTTCGTTCATCTTCGGAACACAAATGAAGATATTTTTGATTAAATCTGAGAGGTTTCTGTCTCTCCATAGAGATCCAATGCAACCATCACTGTCAAGGTCCAGAAAGGCAGGAGAGAAATCATTAAAGTACTCCATGTTATGAAGTGACGCGAGTGCTTTGTTTGTGCAAAAAAAACAATACGTTTTAAAATTAACTGCATGCCATTTATCAACACAAGCCATCCAGCATTTAATATGATATTTTAATATCGATCTATCTTACTGCAGTGTGTAACAGTGTCTCACAGCAGCCGCCGAGCGAACGCTCAGAGTAACGTTATAACATCTTTTTTAACACACTCAAATGTATCTAATGATAAACAGAGCTGTGTTACCTCATACTCATGACCGGAAAAGCGGAAGCAGCGCCGGCGACTGTGTCATAATAAAAGTCCCGCTGCTCGTGAGGCATGTGTTGTGCAATTGCTTCAGCGGCCTCGTTCAGCTCCACAACACTCACTCCTGCTCTGCTTCATACTACAGTAAATATGAAGTTAATAAGTTAATAATTGCATCCATGAACATGATTTCTTCCTGAGTCCTATCCCGATTATTTCCACCGGCTGTGATGTGAAGACCACATGTCCCAAGAATTCCGAGCTCAAACTTGCCGTCATCAAGCTACGCCTTTGTTTTGAATAGGCCTTTACCGACCTCTAGCGGACAGAAAATATTACATATTGCATCTTTAAAGTAAAACGTTTAATTTGACATTATTACAAAGTGCACCTTTTAAGTGTAAATGTTTTTAGTTTGTTTAAAAGAGAATACATGTGTGAAAGTTTACTTAAGTACATTTAAGTGGCCTTTCATTTAATTAACATATCTACAAGAAATTTGTTTTTAAATATGGGCTACTGTTATGTAGGTGTGTAACGATACACTTATGTCACGATTCGATACAAATCACTATACGATCGCGATACATTAAAGTTGCCATCGAATGGAAAATTGAATTTACCTTGGCATAGTTGAATAACAAGAGTTCAGTACATGGAAATGACATACAGTGAGTCTCAAACACCATTGTTTCCTCCTTCTGAGCGTGAGGAATTAAAGGGGCCGCAGCCTAAATCAGCGCATATTTAATGATGCCCCAAAATAGGCAGTTAAAAAAATGTATTAAAATAAATCTATGGGGTATTTTGAGCTGAAACTTCACAGACACATTCAGGGGACACCTTAGACTTATATTACATCTTGTAAAAAAACGTTCGATGGCACCTTTAAGCCAAAATGAAGAGAGATTTTTTTATTACTATTACTTTATTATTAATAAAATATAATTATTATTTTATTATCAGGACCTACAAATATTCCCCCATTGTTACAACACATACATTATTTTCAACATTATATGTAGTAGTTTAGTGTAGTAATGTCACTGAAACTGAAAAATCCTTTTTTCCCTGCGCAATACTCACGCTTTCAATGCAGTTCAATACATGACAAGCCGCGAGCTCCTCTCCCGGTGCTCGCTATGCCCCGTCTCTCCCGCTATTAATGCACTGTACATTAGAATAAACTATCTAAACACTTTGAATAAACATACTACTAAAACTAAATGTGTTATAGTGATTTAAATGACTTTCACTTTGAGTTCCAGCGCGTATATGTGCTTCAGATGATCAATGCAATCAATCAGTGATTCTGACACATTTTCTTGCGATTTAGAACTATTCTCAAACTGTAAATGGCTAGTTCATCAAAAAAAAAGAGTAAATTCTGCATTTACTCACTCTCATGCTGTTTTCACGCATCACAAGTGAACAATCGATACAATAAAGCACACTTCTTTTTCACAAGGGGAGCTAAATTTCATTATCCTTTGAGAAATCATTCAATCATCAGAATAAACTCACCTCAATCCTGGAATAAGAAATACAGAATAATAAAGAAAAATATTTAGGCATATAAATATAGACAGTTATCAAATAAATGCTGCTGCAGATAATTTAACTTCTGAAACACAAGGTTGGAGTCTTTTAACCTCCACTGTTTTCCTGCCAACTGCACTGGCTCTTTATAGAGATGCTTATTTAACTACAGAGATCAAACCTCAAAAAGAGGCAAATACTAAACTTCCCTAGGCAAAGGGAGGTTTTTTTCTAAAAGGCCTGTGTAATTTAAGCTCACAAAAACTCAAAACCATCTTTTCACTTATTAGCATTCCTCTCTGCCTAAAGGAATTCACAAATGTAAAAACTAATTAAACTAAACTAACATACAATCCTCTGGTCTTTTGTTCAGTCTTTCCTTGTCCTTTTTTCTCATAATTCTAATATAAAATCACAAAAAATAACACATGGTATATTACAGTCCTTCCCCTTTAGTCATATACAATACCATTCAAAAGTTTGGAGTAAGATTATTTTATTTTATTTGAAAGAAGTCTCTTCTGCTCACCAAAGTTGCATTTATTTGATCAAAAATACAGTGAAAACAGTAATATTATGAAATATTATTAATATAAAATATTTTATTAAGGTAATGACGTATTTTCTATTTGAATATATATAAAAATGTAATTTATTCTTGTGATCAAAGCTGAATTTTCAGCATCATTACTCAAGTCTTCAGTGTCACATGATCCTTCAGAAATCATTCTAACATGATGATTTACTGCTCAAGAATTTTTTTTTTATTATTATTCAATGTTAAAAACAGTTGTGCTGCTTAATTTTTTTCTGGCAATTGAGATTTTGATGATGAATAGAAAGTTCAAATAACATTAACTTGTAACTTTAAAAGCCTTTACTTCACTTTTGATAAATCAAATGCATGTGGAGATTGTTTTGCCCAGTCACGTGCCAGTTCAGAGTTCAATCTCAAAGATGGAGCACTTAAGTAGTAACACAATATACCAATTCCCTTCCTAAAAAGGAGTTTACTAATATTTAAGAGACAAAAGCAAATGTGCAATTTCATATGGCCACACAGGAAGACTTACATGTGTACTTAATAAATGCCACAGCTTGTCTCAATACACCCCGAAATTCAAAAACGACCGAACTGTTTGCATGCGAGTGATTTTGAACACGTATGCAAACATTTCCTCAACATCTGCACAGAAGTATGAAGACGGTACACAGGAGATGTCACAAACACAGAGGGGTGGTTGTATGGACATGTGCAGGTACCTGGTTGGCCCCTGAGCCAGGAGCCTCCAGAGGTTTCCTCTTACGGGGCCCGAGGGCTGCCAGCGCTGCCAAATTTGCATCTCTGTGCTCCATCTGTGCCAACTCCAGCTGCTGCATCTAAAATAAAATAAAAAGAGGAAAAAGAGAGAGTGTGCGTTTGACAGGCACTCAAAAATACAATCAATATTTTCACTGGCTCACTCAAATCCACGTGGAATGTTTGGGAAAAAACAGAAAGCTGTTATTGGTGATGAATCTTTCATTTTAGCTCTATTGATTTCACCGATAGCCTATAACAAAGAACCCAAGCGAAAGGCCTGTGCGAAAACACACAAATATGTTACGTGCTCTCTAACACACGAGTGGATGAGCGTTACCTTGTAAACAGACACACAACTCATCCAGAGGGCTTTCATTACATTCTGTTCCCTGTTTAGCCCCAGGCTTCAATTCCAGACCCAATATTAGACTCAATTAAAATGAGCCCCCAATTAGAGAGCCTTGTCTCCAGGGTATGTGTATGTATGTGTGTGTGTGTCTATGTGGGGCACAAATGGGACTTTATGAAGAGTATTGATCGTCCTCATTGCTATACAAGGGAGCAGAAGGAATGAAAAACAGGTTGTGGAGGAGGGATGTATGTATTTTTATTAAAAAACAAACAGAAATCCTTCTACCTCTTTGGCTCGCTGTTTCAGACGCTGTTGCTCTGGGTCTTCGCTGTTTGAGCGACTCTACACACAAATAGATGAGAAAAAAACAGTACATTAGAAATGAAGACAGATTACTGGTGTTTTTCCTCTGTTTTGCTGTGTTTGCTAGTTACTCGGGCAATGCGGAGCAGTGCTTCTCGCTCTTCTTCCTCCCTCCTCTGTTTCTCCAGTCTTTCCAGTTGCTCCAGGAACTTCAGCTGAGAACGCGTGTCATTGGTCTGATTGTAGCGCCAATCATCCTCACAGACAACACACACCACAGCAACACATTAGCAAGACACAAAATTCGAGGCTGTGGTACACATCAGTTTAGTCAACATGAAATAGCCTTAAAGGGGACCTATTATGCAAAATTCACTTTTATAAGGTGTTTGAACACAGATGTGTTCACAGTGTGTGTAAACAACCAGCCTATAATGGTAAAAATCCACCCACTCCTTTCTTTATAATCCCCATAAATCATAAACGGCCTCTCCAAACGAGCGGTTCCAGATTTCAGAAGCCCCGCCCATGACTGCTGATGGACTCCGCCCTATTC
The DNA here is from genome assembly GCA_003731715.1 of Anabarilius grahami. Classification (NCBI taxonomy): domain Eukaryota; kingdom Metazoa; phylum Chordata; class Actinopteri; order Cypriniformes; family Xenocyprididae; genus Anabarilius; species Anabarilius grahami. The sequence goes on along the minus strand of RJVU01049825.1, from coordinate 1,688,865 downwards.
GCTTAGCTCCTCCCCTCAGTGAGCTGTACACAGTCCGCCGTGTTTATCTCCTTGCCAGAGCATTTAACAGCAGCATTCAAGTAAGAGATGTATTCTTATTAAAGCCACTAAAGTTATTCACTCAAGAGCAGTGAGTGATTTTCTGTTTTTCTTTTGTTGTTTGGTTCATATTAACAGCATATACAGCAGTAGGTACTGTATATTATGCTGCTGTCACTTTAATACACAGATCTAATATACACATGTGATTTCTTTCCCTGCTGTTTACATTCACAGACATAACAGGGCAGTCGTGGCCTAATGGATAGAGAGTCGGACTTGTAACCCAAAGGTCATGGGTTCGAGTCTCAGGTCCGGCAGGGATTGTCGGTGAGGGGAGTGAATGTCCAGCGCTCTCTCCACCCTCAATACCACGACTGAGGCGAGACCCTTGAGCAAGGCACCGTACCCCCAACTGCTCCCCGGGCGCCGCAGCAATGGCTGCCCACTGCTCCGGGTGTGTGGTCACGGTGTGTGTGTTCACTGCTGTGTGTGTGCACTTGGATGGGTTAAATGCAGAGCACAAATTCCGAGTATGGGTCACCATACTTGGCCACATGTCACTTCACTTTCACTTTCACTAACCGACTGTGTTTGTGTGAACGGTGTGTATTTTTGACATAACCTTGTGTGTATTTTACAGTTTAAGCACAATAAGACGTGAAAGAGAACTTAGTTTAATACTCACACGATGCGCCGCCTGACAGTCAGCTTTCTATGCACGTGCTTCAGATGTGTGCACTCAGAAAACCATATATCAGAAGTTTAAACTTTTTTAACGCATGAATATAATTAACTGCAATGTCACATGAGAATGACCGCAATTGAGATAATCAATCAGTAATCCCATTTTACTTCCATATTCCGATGTAATTCAGGGGAAAAAAAAACAGGCTGCACAATAAGTACTTACTTGACAATGTTAAAAAGTATGTTCTATATAGTATGAACGTACAAACGTACTACATCTGTCATGCTGTCATTGTCATGTGATCACTGTCCTTCACAAATCTCTCCCGTGGCCTTATGGGATAGTAAAGTGTCCATTTAATGTGCACTTCAGAATCTCGCCGGAAGCAGTAAGTCACCTGGATACTTTTCACCTACGATTTTATGAATTCGGACACAGTACTCTTTTCTTATAGTTTTTCCCCGTCTACTATTTAATAGGGAAGTATGTGGTTTTCGGATGCAGCCATAGCATAAATAGATATTTGACTATTGAAATCATTATTCCCGTCTATGTGGCCTAGGGGATGGCATCCAAAAAGGACGGGGTGCAGCCCAAATTTCGCACACGCAAGCAGGACAGAATGAGTCCACTGGGTGGAAATACGCACAGTGTGCAGTCGTCGAAGAAGAGTGTGGAAAGAGCGTTTTCCATAAATAAAACGAGTAAACTTAGAAGCATATCCTTCTCCATCGTTTTTGATTCTTGTTCTCTTGGTGTATCTTCTGAACTATGTTGCAATGTTGGATGCACAATTTTTCTTCTCCGACCCTGCCCAGCGAATGTCCTGTTGATGACACAATGTCTAGAGTATAGAAAAAAATTGTACTGCGCATGTGTCAAACATGGTCATCCACGCGTATCCGTGGTTGAGTATACTTTGAAAGATGCGTGGACATGATTGCGCGCGAGCCGCGTCCGGGCACGGAAAGTGAAGTATACCCAGGCCTTAAGGATCAGTTTCGATTTCATGTTGACTTCTCTGAACCAAATTTTATTATGAAACAAGCTTTACTTAGAAATTCTTAAAGTTTTTTTTTGTCTACTGTGTGTAAAAGATAAGTTTATACCTTATAAGAGATCTGTCGATGTTGTGCAACAACAGTTATCTTCTCCAGCAGGTCTCGGAGTCTCTCTTGTGTTGCCAGAGAGAGCAATTCAAGTACATCAGGACAGACCTCTGTGATGCTCAGAGAACCACCTATGCACACACAATCACACACATTTTAGCATGGGAGAAACACTCACTCTACTGACTTACTTTGTTTTCAATGACCAGATTCATTAACATTTCACTAGGGGTTCATGTGGCGAAATTTGTGGGTATTTTGGATTTTTTGAAAAAGCTACTTTTGCGAACTAGTCCTAGGTTTTTCCACCTGCGGAACCAAACCAGAGCAGCGAGATTCTCTGGAGTCTGATTGTCAATAATTATCAAAAAAGATGAAATTTCGATTTTCGGTCCCTATGGGCCGCCAAAACGTTCAAAGTGGGTGGAGCCACTTTTACTAAAATGGCTATAACAAGTGAACGGAGTGAGATATTTTCACCAAACTCAGCACACCTATGCAAGAACTCATTCTGTGGTGGCGTGAAAAAGGACGCAGCGACTGGCCACTTGGTGGCACTATAACAAGGAAAAAAACAAGAAAATGGCTATAATGACTTCACCGTTACTCCAATTGACTTGAAAATTGGCATGCGGTGTCTTCGTCCGAGGCACCATGATTGTCTGTGAAAACATTGACATTTCTCAAAAAACTTGTCCACCATTGGCCAATGAATTTTGAGCAGCTATCAGACAAGGTTAAAGGAGGCTGCTGGGAACGAAACTCGCTGGACCTCTTTGACTCATGGCTCTAGAGCAGTGTTTCACCAACAGTACATGTTTTGGATGTCTCCCTTATCTGATCCATATATTTCTAGTCTTGGAGTTTCTACTAACGAGCTGATGAGTTGAATCAGGTGTGTTTGATTAGGAAGAGTTGGAAAATGAGTAGTGTTGGTGTGCCTCCAGGAACAGGGTTGGGAAACACTGCTCTAGAGCAGTGGTTCTCAAACCTGTCCTGGGGACCCCCCACCACAGCACATTTTTTATGTTTCCTTCATAAGACACCCAATTCAACTCTTGCAGTCTCTACTAATTAGCTGATGACTTAATTCAGGTGTGTTAGATGAGGGAGACATGCAAAATGTGCAGTGGTGAGGGGTCCCCAGGACAGGTTTGAGAACCACTGCTCTAGAGGCCTGTGAGAAATTCGAAAGAAATCGGCCACTGGGGGGCGCCTTCGCGTTTTTCACATGCGTAAAGGATTGCGTATCGCAAGATTTTTCACACATGCCCACAACATTCATACCACATGGTAAAACTCCTCATTCTGAGCAACTTTGCCTCTAGGACTGGAATGAATTAAAACAAGTTGTGGGCTTGATAATCACAGAGTTCCTCAAAAATCACATGAAACTTACTCTAATTCAGCATTTGAACAGATCTATTTACTGCCTGACAGAAATGGAAATTGTGTAGAATTAGAGGCAAATGTCTTCATCGAGCTGGAATCCAGTGATTTTGTTGTTCTTCTGCTGTTTATATTGTATTCACATTTCCATAATGTCAGACATGCTTTGTTCCTGTTGGTCTGTTACGCTTGCTGAGTAGACAGACATCTGCAAACACTCCAATTCCATCTCATTTTTGCCCTTTCTGCTGATGCGGACTGAGTTCCTGCGAGGCCAAGCCTGTCTCTTTCATTTCCACATTCTCTCTTTTCGTCTCCTCCTCCTCCGCACGACTCCCCCTACCTCCTGGCTATCTCCCTCTCTCCCTCCCTCCGCCTCTGTCGTCCTTTCTCTCCCTTGTTCCGACGCTTTTTTGATCAGTGCAGCAGAGTGGATTCCTGCCACTCTGGCAACTTTGCGCGGCTCGGCAGTCATTAGCATACTGATTAAGCAGAACAGGCTCGTCAGAGATACCACTGATCAAAGACAGAGACTGCACTCGTGTGTCACAACACAGCGCAACATATGCCCAAAAAAACACAGACAGGATGCATGCCGTAGAGGCAGAGCTGAGGGAGGTGAACAGACTTTGACAAACAGAGATGGGGGGAAATGAAGTATCACTTTGAGTAAAGATACACTTACGTACAATAAAAAGAGTGAAAGCTATAGCTGAGTGAGGTCAGCGAAGCATGGACGACAATGTTCAGGAATGTAACTTTTAAAACACTGCAATATTTGCTAAATTGCTCATTCAAAAAAGTAACCAAGCACGCTATATGAAAAGTAATGTGTTAAGATTCTTTTGTGTTTCTTTTTCTCGCTGTTAAGGCCCAGATCGAAGAAAGAACTGATGTGACGTCATTTCGACAAAATCAGGCCAAAACTAAGTTCGTTGGGAGTTTGTTTTGGGAGTTCGAAACAGCTTCAGGAAAAGTTTGCTACGGCTGACAAACACCTTTGTACTACCATTGGTCAGTGGCGATTACATAATAGGTAGGTGTGGCTCTGAGGCTCCGCCTTCTTTCACATGTAAATCTTCTCTGGTTTATTTCTCCTGTTCAGTCTGTCGAGGTCAGATGTCCGCGAGTGAAAACATGAACACACTGGAGAGCTGCTTTATGGTAAATGAAGTTGTACTTCTGATGAAACGAGACACTTCTGTTTTTCATGTTTAATACTGTAAAGCTGCTTAATTTTATGCAATCTATTGTGTAAAGTGCTAAATAAATAAACGTGACCTGACTTTACTCGAGTGCCGAATTGCAGAGCTCAAGCAAACATATCCATGGCACTATGATCAGATGCATTTCTTATGCTTTATATAAAAAAAGCTTGCCGTTTTCTCAATTTTGTTGTGTGTTTATTTTGTTATTGAGAGGAGAGCGCACAGCACATATTTACATATTCATGTAAATGCCGCTCTCAGCAGCGCAGATGTTGGCTAACAGTATATCACTGCTCATGTATTTCGAACTTCGTTTTATCCCTAAGCGAAGAATGAAAAATAACTTCGCCTTTTTTCTGCCACTTAATACAAAATAAAAAAGGTAATTGCGACTTCTCACAATTCTGACTTTTTTCTCTCGCAAATTGCCAGTTTATATTTTTAAGTCGCAATTGTGAATTATAAAGTCAGAATTGCATGATATAAACTCACAATTGCGGGAAATAAAGTCAGGATTGTGAGATAAATAGTTTTTATTTTTTATTCAGTGGTGAAAACAAGCTTCCATACTTTAGACTCTCTTTCTTCCAGACTGGAAGTGCTCTGCTTGCAGGGTTTGTTTTACATTCAGGCCTGGTTTCACAGACAGGGCTTAGATTAAGTCAGGATTAGATCTTAGTTCAATTAGGACATTTAGCTTTTATAAATGTTCCTTACAAAAAAACATTACTGGTTTGCAACTTGAGAATGCCAAAACAAAGGCACTGACATATTTTAAGATATGTCAGTACAAGTTTCTTTCAGTTAAAACGGCTCAAACATGCGTTTTAGTCTGATACAAGACTTAAGCCTTGACAGTGAAACTGGGGGTCAGAGTCCTTAAAACACTTTAAACCACCTGGTTTATGGTCATAGTGGATTTAAGTTGGTCTTCAGGTACTCTTCCAGTTTGGAAGATGGTTTAGCTGGTCTGCAAGATTTTCCCCCAGCCTTGAAAAGTGTCCAAACACCCCTAAAACCAGCAAGAAAAAAACCCACCAGCAAACTGCTTTAGGGACTTTTTAATGCAGCCTTTTAATGCAGAATTCACAATGTATTATGCACCAGAACCCCAAAAGGCTTATTTTTTTATTATTTAGTATTCTTATGCTCAACTAAAGGCCAATTCACAAGACAGATGACAAGACGACTCTGGTTGTCATAACAGCTAACAGCAAACGATTTTGGTTATTCTGTCTTTTATAAATATTGTAAATAAACTGTACATCCATTAAAGTCCCCCGTGATACTTTTATCCCTTAAAACTCATCTTTGATCACCAAAATTTCCCTGTGAAAAAAATTCTTTGTGCCTTAAAATAACTTGAATGTAACTCTACACCCTTGCTTCATTTAGTATACGCAGATCAATGAATATGCAAATTAGCACCGCCTCCACTCAAGCTCAGAATATCTGATCCACTCGGTCAACTTTACTGTAGTAAACGCTGTACAATGGCAAGTGGAAATACTGGTTTAATTCAGCCATATATGTTTGAAACAGAAACAGATTCAGAAGAGGAGGAGGAAGAGTGAATTATATACTATATATTATACTGGCTTCTCTTGAGATTCCCAGATAGTTAATGATATGCTAAAGCCCACCCACACGTTGACGTGATTGGTTATAAAAGTAGCTTGTGATGTCAGAAACACTGGCGATTTCAAGCCGCGTTTTAGAGACTGTCTTTAGATCACTGTAGTTTTAAACAGAAAATACACTGCAATGTTGTTAACTGATGAATTTGCACATGGTTTGTCTTGAAGCGTATTAAAAACACTACAAACTTGATTTTCACCACAGGGGGACTAAGTATTTTATATAAAAAAATGTGTGTGTGTAATTGAATGGGTTTGGTGAAGTTACCAATGTGCAGCACTCGTGTCTGGAGGGCTGATGGGAATAAAAAGGGCTCCTCTTGACAAGAGCGGATCACTGATCCCACGAGCTCAGAGCCAGAGGCCAAAATACGAGCGTTCTCCTCACTCAGGTTCACTCCGGCCATGGAGGCCACATCATTAATGTCATCGTCATCTCTAAATGAAAGACAAGAAAATGAAAGAATAGGACTTCACTGTTTTGTCTTAAAATGAATATGCTAATAGTGTAGCTCATCTGGAAATCTTAATCTACAGCGACGTGACTGCCTTCTTTCACATTCATCCTGTAAAGAACCGATACGCACATTCAGCCACTGTGCAGCAGGGAATGGCCGCGAGTCAGAGCTATTACCGGAAAGAGCCCGAGGTGCTGTCCTTGAAGCTGTGTGCCTGTGCTGGAAGGGGCGGCTGGGAAAAGTGTGTTTTAGATGCCTGAAGGATGGACTGCCGCACAACAGCACCTGTGGGGACAGGATAAAAATACGGATATTTTTATCAGCTCAAAATGAATTGGGACACTTGGAGGTGAAAGAAGCATAAAAGTAATAAAAGCTCACCTAGTCTTTCAGTGTATTGAGCTTTAATCAAAACTTTTATGCAAGTATATATATATACACACATATACATACATACACACACACACACACACACAGTTAAGCCCAAAATTATTCATACTCTTGGTAAATATGATCTAAGAAGGATGTGAAAATCAATCTGCATTGTTAATCCTTCTGATCTTTTATTTTAGAAATTTATAAAAATCTAACCTTTTATTGGAGAATAATGAAATAAATGTTTCTCTCTAATACACATTGCTCACAATTAATCATACCCTTTTATTCAATACTTTTTGCAACCTCCTTTTGCTAAGATAACAGCTCTGAGTCTTCTTCTATAATGCCTGATGAGTTTGGAGAACACCTGACAAGAGATCAGAGACCATTCCTTCATGCAGTATCTCTCCAGATCCTTCTGATTCCCAGCTTCTCTTCAGTTCACTCCACTCATTTTCTTGAGGGTTCAGGTCAGGGGACTGGGATGGCCAGGGCAGAAGCTTCATTTTGTGCTCAGTGACACATTTTTGTGTTGATTTTGTTGTTTGTTTTGGATCACTGTCCTGATGGAAGATCCAATATTGGATTTCTAGCAGAATCGGTCAGGTTTTGATTTTTATCTGTTAGTATTTGATAGAATCCATGATACCATGTATCTGAACAAAATGTCCAGGACCTCCAGCAGAAAAATAGGCCCACAACATTAAAGATCCAGCAGTATATTTAACCGTGAACCTGGGGTACTTTTTATCCGTGTGTGCACCAAACCCATCTGGTGGGTTTGCTCCCAAAAAGCTCTTTGTTTAGTTTCATCTGACCACAGATGCCGGTCCCGTTTGAAGTTTGAGTTGTTTCTGACAACTGAATATGCTGGAGATTGTTTTTGGATGAGAGTAGAGGATTTTTCTTGAAACCCCAAACAACTTGTGGTGCTATTTGAGATGTATATTATTTTTAGAATTTCCGTGACTCAAGACTCAACTTATCTCTGCAATTCTCCAACTGTGATCCTTGGAGAGTCTTTGGCCACTCAAACTTTCCTCCTCACCGCGCATTAGGACGATTTAGACACACGTCCTCTTCCAGGCAGATTTGTAACATCTTTAGTTGATTGGAACTTCTCAATTATTGCCCTGATGGTGGAAATGGGGATTTTCAATGCTTTAGCTATTTTCTTACAGCCACTTTCTATTTTGTGAAGCTCAACAATCTTTTGCTGAACAGCAGAACTATATTCTTTGGTTTTACTCATTGTGATGAATGATTAAGGGAATTTAGCCTTTGTGTTTCCTCATGTTAATAAGTCATGGCTGGACAATTTCATGTTCCTAGTTCCTGGGAATATACTTCAGAGATATTTTACTGATAAGAATTTCAAAGGTTGCCAATAATTGTGGCCAATGTGTTTTGGAGAAAAACATTTATTTCATAATGTAATTTTCTCTCCAATTTGAATAGTTTTACTTCAATGAAAGGTTTGCTTTTTGCGAATTTTTTGAATGAAAAATTAAAATGATAAACAATGCAGATTTATTTTCACAGCCGTCTTTGATCATATTTACCAAATGGTGTCAATAATTCTGACCATGAGCCTTAGCGAGCAAAAGAGATTCCTTTAAAAAAACATTAAAAAAAGCAGGAAAAGCATAGCTTATACCTGTTGGGAAAGTGTTGGTTTGAAGGACCATCTGTTTGGGTTGAGTCTGCTTCTGTGCAGGTAACCCCACCTGAGCTGATGCCAAAGACTGTTTGACGATCACTCCTTTAGGTTGCTGGATCAACTGACAAAGTAAAAACCAAAGCAATAAGAACTCAGCATGCAAATAATATTCGTAAATAAATACAGCAAATAAGCAAAAATTATGCATATGAAAATATTCAAAGACGGTAAGCAGGGTTCGGTCCACCTCGAGGACATCACACAAGCCATTTTAGACAGGAGCACTTCCTGCAAACCCTCAGAGCACTTTCTGATTGTGAAGTAATCAGAACCTCTAAAGTCTATTCAGGTATATGGGAAATGAGCTTCTGTATTTCAGTGGAAATCCATCAAGACGTCCAATAAAATGGTGATATTAGATTACAGAAAAACAAATCATGACATTATTTGAATATGATAACATGACATTCCTGGTACGAAATGGGGTAAGACTCATGCATCTTTGTCTTTGGTGTAAAACTAATTTGGCTCTGCTTGGGCTTGTGGGATACTGGTGGTTTTAAGTGAATTAGCCTGTACACCGTGGGCGGTGGTGAGTTAACCAGGAAATGAAGACAAAGTGAAGAGAGGCTGTCATAAAAATGAACCAGTGCACTGGGAAGGAGGCAGTGTGAAATTACACAAACACACACACAGTCTACGGAGTCTACTATTACATAAAACATCAAAACACTGTATTCAGGACCCCCAAACACACATACCTGAATTCCAGACACCATATGGTACTCTAACTATTGATAGAGAAATCATATCTGCATATTAACATTAAAATTATGCAGGTTTGTTTCCATGGTGAAAACACCAACACTGAATGATCATTTGTTTTCTTTATTATTGAATTACTCTTCCATTGTTTCATATAGGCAAACCCCTGAAATCATCTTCATGATAAATGACACTGCCGGGAATAAAAATTGGCGGGGTTTACCAGCTGAGCTGTTCTGGTTGGCTGGTTGGGTTTGAGGGCGGAGCTGACGGACGCAGTGGGCTTCTGGTTTGCGGCCTTGGTTGAAGCGGAGTCGGAGGGCTTGAGTTGGGCGCACTGCTGAATGAAGAGCTGCGAGTTCGGGGTGAGCTGACGGACAGCTGGCAGGCTCCTCTGAAAGAATGAACATCAGTTTTTTAATTTAGCTCATACCAAAGAGGTTGTGGCTCATTCATACATGAGCTGTGAAGGTCTGATAATAGATTTCATCTTAAAATCAGGTCAAAAATGAGGTCAGTACCCTCATATGCACCCATCTGACTTTGTCGAAGTTGCTGATGACATCTAAATGGGGTATAAAAGTGAAAAAGCTGCAATCACCTTCAGGAAAGGCACTAAATATGGCTGCGGGGACGATTTGAGCTCTATGTAGAGTTTTTCAGTGAACTCTTCTGCCTCTAGCTTCCCATCCTACATGTAGAGAAGAGAGCAAAAGCACATTTAAACATATAATATGTTGTGATGTATGTGTTACATTGGTTTTGAAAGCAGCGAGGGACATACCAGCAGACCTTTGACAAGACCTCGGACGTTTTGGGCCATGTTGGCAGAGCGAGTGCCGCTCGATGCTAGCTTCATAAGAGTGACCAAGAAGTTCTTACACTTCTTCACATTCTCCAAGGTCTCCTGATGATAAAGATTAAAATTAAATATTTTTAGTTTTATGATGCACATAATATAGTGCTTAAATTTATTAGAGCACCACCCAATGTAAGGTTTGTTCCCTAAACGTATAGTATCGGTGATTACCAAAATCATTTTTTTTGTTTCTGTAAAGGTTAATCCACACCAGTATGTGTAAGCTCTTTAGTCACAGTAGTGTTTCTAAAGCTAAAATATAATTATTGGAAGTCAATAACAACAGAGACTATGGGAAAAGTACATAAAAACAATGCCAGCGAGAATGCAAGCTGTTATCAAGGCCAAAGGAGGCCATACAAAATAAAATATAATTATTTTTTTGGTTGTTATGTGTGAATACAGACTATTTAGTTGTTTCAGTTTGTTATTTGCCTAATAAATGACAATAACATTTTTAATTTTAAACAAGTTTGTGTCAGATTCCAAAAATATGTGTTTTCTCTTTATTATGACAGGTGGTCTAACACATTTGTTAAGCACTGTATATATACAGTTGCAAGAAAAACTTTGTGAACCACTTGCAGAAGTTGTGAAAATATGAATAATTTTAACAAAATAAGAGATCATACAAAATGCATGTTATTTTTTATTTAGTACTGTCTTGAGTAAGATATTTTACATAAAAAGTGTTATATATATATATAACCATTGATTCTTAATACTGTGTGTGCTTACCTGGATGATATATGACTGTTTTTTTTGTTTTGTGATGGTTGTTCATGAGTCTCTTGTTTGTTCTGAGCAGTTAAACTGAACTCTGTTCTTCAGAAAAATCCTCCAGGTCCTGCAGATTCTTCAGTTTTCCAGCATTTTTTGCATATTTGAGCTCTTTCCAGCAGTGACTGAATGATTTTGAGATCCATTTTATCACACTGAGGACAACTGATGGACTCAAACTCAACTATTAAAAAAGGTTCAAACATTCACTGATTCTCCAGAAGGAAACACGATGCATTAAGAGCCGGGGGGTGAAAACTTTTTGAATATTGAATATTTTTGAATATTTAAACAAAATTAGAAAAATTTAGACATCTTTATCCTGTTCAAAAGATTTTAATGCATCATGTTTCCTTCTGGAGCATCAGTGAATGTTTGAACCTTTTTTAATAGTTGTGTTTGAGTCCCTCAGTTGTCTTCAGTGTGAAAAGACAGATCTTAAAATCATACAGTCACTGCTGGAAAGGGTTCAAATATGCAAAAAATGCTGTTTAACTGCTCAGAACAAACAAGAGACTCATGAACAACCATCACAAAACAAAAAAAAGTCGTGGATCATCCAGGTAACCACACACAGTATTAAGAATCAACGGTTCACATACTTTTGAGTAGGGCCAAATTAATAAATTCAGCTACTTTTTTGTCTTGTCTGCTATATATAAACATCTTTTATGTACTAAATAAAAAATAACATGCATTTTGTATGATCTCTCTTATTTTGTTAAAATTTTTCAAGTGGTTCACATACTTTTACTTGCAACTAATATACAGTACAGACCAAAAGTTTGGAACCACTAAGATTTTTAATGTTTTTAAAAGAAGTTTCATCTGCTCACCAAGGCTACATTTATTTAATTAAAAATACAGTAAAAACAGTAATATTGTGAAATATTATTACAATTTAAAATAACTGTTTTCTATTTGAATACATTTGACAAAGTAATTTATTCCTGTGATCAAAGTTGAATTTTCAGCATCATTACTCCAGTCTTCAGTGTCACATGATCCTTCAGAAATCATTCTAATATGCTGATCTGCTGCTCAAGAAACATTTAATGTGTATAATTGTACAAAATATTTGTGTACAATATTTTTTTTCAGGATTATTTGATGAATAGAAAGTTCAAAAGAACAGCATTTATTTGAAATATAATCTTTTGTAACATTATAAATGTCTTTACTGCCACTTTTGATTGATTTAATGCATCCTTGCTGAATAAAAGTATTCATTTCTTTAATTTCTTTTCAAAAAAATAAAAATAAAAATTCCTACTGACCCCAACATTTTGAACGGTAGTGTATAATGCTACAGAAGCTTTGTATTTCAGATAAATGCTGTTCTTTTGAACTTTTTATTAATCAAGAAATCCTGAAAAAAAAAGTACACAACTGTTTTCAACATTGAAAATAATCATAAATGTTTCTTGAGCAGCAGATCAGCATATTAGAATGATTTCTGAAGGATC